>VIAB01034928.1:12974-25945 GCA_009801035.1 Oophaga pumilio
GTTCAACACATAGCGTTGGCGGGCTGGTAACGGTATAGCATAACTATGCTATGCTATACCCGCTAGTGCAGAGGAATCAGCAGATGATTCATCTGTGCTAGCGGTGATGGAGCCCAGACGCTGCAGCCCGCGTTCGAGGCTCCGTCACTAAATGACGGCATGTCGCGAACGCATGCCGCTTTACACCATGCATCGCGATGTGCCCTCAAATGGGGGTGAATGGCAGCGTTAGCAAACTGTGTTACACCGCGGTGTAACGCAGTCCGTCTAACGGACTGCCATAACGCAGTATGAACCCAGCCTAACCCTAACCCTAATGCTAACCCTAACCCTAATTGTAACCCTAACCCTAATTATAACCCTAACCCTAATCCTAATGGAAAAATAAAAATAAATAAAATTTCTTTATTTTATTATATGTCCCTAACAAAGGGGCTGATAAAGGGAGGGGTTTATGTACTGTTTCTGTTATTTTGATCACTATGGTAGTTTATCACAGTGATCAAAATGTACTTTTAGAGAATGAATGGAGTCATTTATTTTTTGAATCTGCCGCCAGGGTGAAGAGGACGGAGAATCGGACTACAGGGGGCGCTGCAGGAGCACAGAGGGGCCATGGGGGAACACCTACAGGTACCGGGGGGGATCGGGGTCCTTGGGACCCTATTTCTCACCGCTCTGATGTGCGATCACATCAGAGGGGAGAGAAATTGCAGGCTTTTTTTTTCTTTTGCGATCGTCGCTATAGGGTTAATAGTTGTGATCGCAAAAGCGGGGGGTCTGGGGGGGATTGGGGTGGACCCTAATAATGTTCTCTGGGGTCTCGGCTACCGCCTGTAGCCGAGACCCCAGAGAAAATCCGACTCTGGGGGGCTCTATAGGCTTTTTCCACAGCGCTGTTAATTAACAGCGCTGTGGTTTAAGTACCCTTAATGACCGCCGTTAAAAGGCGTATCGGCGGTCGTTAAGGGGTTAAAAGAATATTGGATATTTTAAATATTTTTTATTAGGTAAGAATAGAGTAGGGCCCTCCCAAAGAAGTCTATATTGTCGTGATGGCAGGTTTAAAAAGCCTTTTGGCCAAAACAAAAGCTGATGGCTATGTATGTGTTATGTTGTTCAATGGGAACTTTTAATGTGTGATTGATGAGGACAGGGTGCAGCAGTGGAATTTTTCCAACAGTGGGCAGTGGGACTGTGGAATGTTCGAGGGGTGGAGGCAGAGTTGTCGTGAAGCTTGGGTGGAGTCTAAAGGGAGCCTGAAAATTTTGACAGTAAGGGGCTTTGATATTCCTGGTGGCAGCCCTGCCAGATGGTATAGGATCTCTGATTGCCTCTACAGTATGCTTCTGGAGGCTTCAAACAGATAATGGAGATGTGAGGCTGCCAAGGGCGCAATATTGCACATCTGATGGACCTGTACATGCATTAAATAGTAGTGGAAAGCTATTTTTTACTTTTTTAACTTTCTTTGAAATACATAAGTCGGTCACACTCCCAAGGATTAAGAAAGGACTTTTCGGAATACTTTTGGTAGCAACCAGATGAGTTATCTGTCGACATTTAATGTTCCCCATGCCAATTTTTAGAGCACAATAGAAGCAACCAATTACTTTCCAACAACGTAGGGAAGAAATGGTGGTTTTAGATCGCTGGATACACATACTGTAGATCAATATGATGTGACAAAGTCACTGGTAAAGTGCTGGAGTGGAGATATGTGTCACTACGCTTAATGGCGTCAGTGATGTAAAACCCAGAGTATTTTCCTATAGCACACTACGTGCTGTGAGGTTTAAGCTAAGTTCCGTAATGGGCTGGTTTTTATGTTGACATCCATAGAGTGAGTGGGAGGGTGCCCACCTTACTTCCACCTGCAGAGCCAGCACCGCACTGTGCTCACAGGACCTGCGTGATATTACAGTCATGTGTTCACTCACATGGGGTGAAGAGTTACATGGTCTGGGGCTTAAATAGCTGAGTTCTAGAGGCAGTTTTTGATCAACAAGACTGGAGAGAGGATTCTCCAGTGGTTTGTGTCTTGTGGACAGACTGAACCTTTGTTGCTCCAACGCGGGATGTTACCCACAATGTATGGACTCTGTTACAGCATTTTGTTTTCTTTGTTGTTTTCCTGTTTTTGCCTGAAGGTGCTGTGTTTACTTTCCCCTTCTCGTTGGTTTATGTTGCCATATAATAAATCAACTGAAGACTTAAAGAGACTGTGTTCCTGTTTTCTACCTCCGTGTACGGCCAAGAGAGTTGAACTTCTACAATGGATATACTCGAAAATGGCTTCCCTGGACATCCTTCAAAGACACATTAGAGTTCAATTCTTGGATCTTTGCATCTGGGTGCTAAGGTATGATATTGACATTTTCCCTTCACAGCATCATTATCCTGTCCTCTTTCCCTCTAAATTATAAAAGCTAGACTGCAGTTTGCCAAAATGTATGGGAGTAAGCCAGAATCCTTCTCGGAAAGAGTCTTATGGACAGATGAGACCAAGATAGAGCTTTTTAGTAAAGCACATCCATTCTACTGTTTACCAAAAACAGAATGAGGCATACATAAAAAAGAACACAGTGCTTACAGTCAAATATGGTGGAGATTCAAAGATGTTTTGGGATTCTTGTGCTGTGTGCGCAAGGCATAATGAAACCTGAACATCACCAAAGGATTTTGGGTCACATGTACTGCCCAGTGTCAGAAAGCTGGGTTGAGTCCAAGGGTCTTCCAGCAGGACAATGATCCCAAACATACTTCAGTAAGCACCCAGAAATGGATGGAAACAAAGCGCAGGAGAGTTTTGACGTAGCCAGCAATGAATCCGGATCTAAATCTCATTGAACACCTGTGGAGAGATCTTAAAGTTGATGTTGGAAGAAGGCACCCTTCAAATATGAGAGACCTGGAGCAGTTTTCAAAAGAAGATTGGTCCAAAATTCCAGTTGAGAGGTGTAAGAAGCTTGTTGTTGGTTATAGGAAGCTATTGATTGCAGCAAAGGGTGTGCAACCAAATATTACATTGAGTGTGCAAGAATTTTGTCCAGCCAATTTTTGGGGTTTTGGGTGAAATTATGTCCAGTTGTTAGGGGTCGAGTTCCCGCCTCTGCACAAGGGGAATCTTGAGCCGTCCCTGCGGCGGTCTCCCATCCGTCTCCGGCCACAGTGGACTCTGCTCAGCTTAGACGTCGGTCCCAGCATCTCACCCAGTCTAACATTGTGCAGAGGATTGCTGCTGCGCCTCCAGGCTCTGCTATTGTAGCCAGTACTGGTTAGCAGCGAGCAGACGTCTTTAGGACAAAGTCCTTACTTCCCCCTTCTGAGCATGCCCAGAGTAAGATCTCTCATTGGAGATCAGGGGTCACATGCTCAGGTACTGCAGCAGCTCCTATTGGTCCGCCAGGCAGGTCCTGAAACCACTTGTGTTCTGGAGCAGTTTCCTATTGGTCCTTATCTGGCAGGTCCTGTAGTTGCTACTATAAAAGGGTGGCATGGTCGTGCCGCCATGCGCTAGTATCAATCACATTATGTGCTTTGCGCCAGGTTGATCTTGCACGCATGTGTTAGGGCTCGGCTGAAATAAGCCCCTAGAATACCGGCACCTCCGGTGAGGAGATTGTATGCACGTGTTTAGGGTTCGGCTGAAATAAGCCCCTAGAATACCGGCTTCTCCGGTGAGGAGATTGTCTGATTGCATTGCTGATTGCGATACTACGGACTGCTGTCCGCACAGCAGTTGTCTGTGCATACCTGTGGAGTTAACAGGACACAGTCCATATTTCTGTGTTTCTACCTTAGTGACTCTGTGGTGTAACAGAGTTTGCTTACACCGCCATATAGGGCCACGGTGTCTATAGTTGCGACTCTGTGAAGTAACAGAGTTCGCCATACCGCATCCTACTAGCAGCAGGCTCTGCCTGCACGGTGGACCCCAGGCTGCGAAAACACTTATTATTTATATTTATTTTGTGCGTTCCGCCAGCCTTAACACCAGTTTTCCTTTTTTTCTCAGTTATTTTTTGTGTTGCTCCAATACACACAAAGGAAATAAACGTGTATAACAAAGCATGTGCAATTCCTTTTCTGGAACACTTTCGGCGATGACAGTATATATGTCATTGTTATTAATATCCATGTGTACAGAAATAATCATTAAGTAGCAATAAAATAAGGAAATAGTCTAAAAACTAGTAGACTAAGCATAACAATATAATATGGAACAATACAATATCCGTGATGTAAGTGACTTGTGTTGCACAAAGCTATGGAACTCTAACATCTCAAGAGATAGGGCATCTCATAATAAATTGGTTAGATAAGAACTCATTAGAAAATAAGAAGTTGGGTTAGGTTCTCATAGGGATACATAGGGATATGTTGTGGGAATCCAAGTATTCTAGCATGGCAATGCAAATATTCTCAAACAGCTGCCAACTATCATATGTAATTGCATTTAACTTTTCATAACTGAGAAACCTCTTGTTGCGATTTTTGACTGATATTATAGGAAGGTTAGATTTCCTCCAATTTCAAACTATATATATCCTGGCAGCTATAAACATGTATTGTAATAGTTTTAGTTTCTAATGAGTGTTAGAGCAATTAATTGGCTTGTTTCTGAGGATACACATTTGCAGACTTTGTATTAGAGAGATTTAATATTGTGCCATCAAATTTCATTACATCTCTACAGAATTGCCTGACTACACTACAAGCCCACCATGTATCAAATAAGGGCCCTCCAACCAACAAACCCTAAATAATCTAAGTTAAATCTCTGGGTAGATAGCATAAATTCTCAACATTATTGTTATCTGAGGCGGTCAGTTTAAGAATTGTAAGGTAGTATATTTTCGGACACTGCATAGTATTCTTATTTGTAAAATGTATGGTACTAATTCAAAGATTATTATTATGATAATGTTTTTATTATTTTGTTTGCTTTATTTGCTATCTTTAACTTTCTTCTATTTTGTTTCTGAGCTACTAACCCTTTTCATTTTTCTAAAAAAGAAAGTTGGCCCATGTTTTGCTTTTCATGAGACCCTCAACTGAGCTCGATCTGATCCTAGAGAAACATTAGCTAATGCATATTTTCAAAATATTGTTAGTTTTTGCATGAATATGGCGCTGAATAAGAAACCAATTCTGCGTCGTCACTGACTGTTCTCTCCTCTACATAATTCTACATGACTGGCGCACAGCCTTGTGTGTAGCAGTGCTCCCTCCACCCTCACTCCCTCCTGCATCCTGCATTGTCACATCCTCCTCCATTCTGTGGATGCTGTAGTCAATCCAGAGACAAGGATGCGAAGAGACTACAAGATCCCCCTGCGAGGTAAGGGATGCTTACAGCTGAAGCTTTATAGAATTCTGGCACAGTTAGTAGGTAACTATGTGGTGGTCCTACTGCACTACATAGTAGAGATGGTCAATAATGCGATGTCAAGAGCAAACTTTACTGTTGGTGGGTGACCGGTGGGCTTAGAAGATGCAAAACGAGATTTAGATTAACACATTTAGGTTGCAAAACTTGATCCTGCATGAGGATTAGACCCATTAATTTAAACTGAGAAGTTGCAGTGGTTCTTCTCATAGATATGGGGGTGTAGGCAGAGTAAAGAAAAAGTATGAGTTCCCATGAATTATCTCAGTGTGAAGAAGTAAACAGGTGAGTTACACGAGTAGGATATTGTAGAGAGCTGCTGCCTGTTGAATAGTTAATAGCATTGGATTGAGTTTCCTTAGTGTATAAAATACAAAACGAGTAGAAAGTTCAAAGTTGGGACATGAAATGTTGTCACTTCCTCGGAGATAACGGAATCAATGACCCACCTGCCAAAGTATTAGGGACAATTTCAGAAATTCTAAAAGAGACAACAATCGAATGTTCCAACATGTAACATTATACAAGTAAAGGATCATTAGATGTGTGAGGTGAGGGGTGTGTGATCACTCTTAAAGCCATGTTGTAATTTACCGTATATGTATATGGTATGGTAGTGAACCTATATGAGATTAATACTAAGGAATTGAGGTGCGGACTGTAATAAATAACCCAGATGATCATCAAATCCTCATAACACAAACCTCCCTTCATGTTATAGCATTCATTTATATAATTATATCCTTGATGACAACAGATTCAAAAGTCAAAAAAGGTAATCTTATATCACTATGATTTTTTGGGACTTTGAACATTTCATCCTGACAAATTTTTATTTCTTTATATCATTTTTGGGAGGACACATAGTGTTTTTGTGCTATTCTAATTGAACCTGAAAATTTGGTCAGCAAGAACATTTTTTTTATAATTTTATTATAGAATATTGAGGCAAACTATGTGTACATTGTATAATTTAATACTGCAATACTGTGTATAAAATATCCCATTTAATGTTACATCGCAGAAGATGAGATGATTATCCAGGTCTAAAAGTCTAATGAGCCTGAAGTGGAACAGACACAAATTGGTATCTGATGTACTATATACGTCTGGAATACCATGCCTTTGTTATCATTATAATATACTAATGCCTGACCACTTGACGCTCATGCAAAATAGGTTCATGTTACTTACTTTATTTAATATTGGTGCATTTTGTGTAGTTGGGGGCACCAATTGAACTACTTTTGTCATTGTTTAATTATTTTTATATTTTTTTACACTCTTGGGACTCACATTATGAAGGTGTTCCCCAAAGTCTTCATCAGTGTTAAATATAAGTTTTGCGCTCATAATCCAAAGGTGCGTCAACAGCATAATAACACATTCCGGGAAATGAAAAGACAACACATGTATGAAACCTGAGTAGGTCATTTATTCATTATATGTGAGGACAACATGGTCACAAAGCTACTAGCCAAAAAATTAAGAATCTTTTACAATCTTCACTATCCAGTGCTCTATGGAGGCAATTGTGATAGCCAGAATTCTGGGTCGAATAAGCAGACTGTGCCCATTTGAGTTGACTCATAGTTTTCCATACATATGAGCTATTCTTATGGCTCTCCTCTTCAAATCAATTAGATTGCAATGGTGACAAGGACTTCAGATCTCCAGTATGCCTATACATTTGAATGACACTAATCAGAATACTTGACGGCTCCAGTGTAGGCTAAAATGTGGTTGGAAGATGTCCATATCATGTCTTTTGACCCCATTTTGGAACTCATTATTTTGAAAACAATTAACCTTGTAGTATCCTAATACTAATATATCTTTGTGCCACCCTCTCTCCACTATCCAACTGAACTAGCAATAAATTCATTTGACTTATGATTTGTTAGCTGGCAGATATATTGCTTTTTAGTACTCACGCTAGTACAAAGTCTTTGATCTCTTTCATACCATCTGTGGACTGCAACTACCAAGAGTTAGGTAGCCACATGCAGGAGGCCTGGAAAACAAGGTCTTAGATCACCTGGGTGTTTTATATAGAATGTCTAGTCTCTTTCATATCAGTTTTAAACCTGGGTCTCTCTCTTAGTATTATTCAGATGATGATTCTAATACTAAGTGATATACACAGTGTCCACATCGGAAAGATGGAGCAACAATTGAGTCTGGTAAATCCTATGAGGTGCAAACTCTCTTTTTGTGGCACTGGAATAGATCCGTGGTAAAAATATTCATCTTAACTAATAAGGAAGCAAAATACATGAAAATCCCATGGAAAAAGAGTTTCTGATTCTTGATGGCCAATTAGGAAAAATAATTTGAATTCTCGATTATCTTGTCCAATAGAGCACAAATTAACTGAGCTTCCAGTGACAACAACGGTAATCCAACAGAGAGTTGTAAAATGACTTTATACCTACACAGGGTGATACCAGTCTGATAGGCTAGCAAGTCAGTCATCTGCTCTACTCTGGTGCCTTGGACACTAATTTGGACATTATTTGTTTCTTTGTCTAGGTGGAAGGTGAGCCAAGTTTTCACAGAGTTCTCCTTATGGTGCATGGGACCTTTCTCAAATATGCAGTCCTGATGCCTATGTAACATGCAGAGAATATTGATCAATTTCTTTGTGAATATTGGAAAGCTCATTTTCTTGCTCTGAAATTATTTTTTTGTATGTGAAGATCTGCTTTTTTTACTATTTTGGTACTATTTGGTAAAATTTTGACTGTGCATGTAGTATCCAGTGGTATTTATAGATCCATTTAAGTCCTTTTTGAATATGTTCGATTGCAAGGTGGAAGCAGGGTTTTATTATTGTACTAGAGGATCCTTCAGGGATCCCAGATTCTGACACAATGATGAGGCACAAATGTCTAGCAGAGTACAACCCAATTAGAAGTAGAATTTGGAGCCAATCTCTTACCACTAGGGTTTACTTCTAACTTAATGATTTAAGAGCCACTTATTAGACCTTACTGGGGAGCTAATAATAATAATAACAATAAAAGTGTCATTCACATGTTTTAACTAGATGGAGGGTGAGCCCTTAAAATAAGTTGATGTTGAAAACTCAAGGAACCGCAGTCCAAAGAGGGGTGGTGATGCAAAAACCCAATTCTGCACTGATGCCAGCTATTGACTGTCCTGTAAACATCTAAAAATAAAATCACCCCTGGCACATTTACTGTATTCTGCTATTTACCAAGTTGTAGTAATAGTCTCAGTTGTACAGTACAAATGCTTGCTGTAGACACATAAATGTTAAACTAATTTATGCTTTATTTATTCTGTTTTTCTCCTGCTCCCTTTTCCTCCCAATCTGCATTTCTCTGCTTTTCCTTGCCCTTTGTCATAGGCTCCCTCCAGTACCTCCTTGGTTTTCTCCTCCTCCTTCCCCTTTCACTTTCTTACCCTTTTTCCCTCTCCCCTTGTCCCTCACTGTGTACGTGTTATCCCTCACCCCCAACAGCGAGCTGCCAATCTCACAACCTCTCCCGTGTTCCCTCACCTCTACCCAGTCAGGCACGAAGAGTTTTCCTGCAAAACAACCAGATCTCAGATCTGGGCCCTGGGTTATTTTCTCCCTTCACATCTGTTCTATGGCTGTTTTCAAATCGCATCTCTGTATTACGTCCTGGGACTTTCCAAGGTTTGGAGCACCTTGAGGAGCTAGATCTAGGCAAGAATCCCAATTTACCACCTCTTCAGCCAGACACCTTCAGTGGTCTCAACTCTTTGCTGTCCCTGCACCTGTATCAGTGTAATATCCACAGGCTACCTTCCGAGCTGTTCCGAGGCCTCTACTCACTGCGCTACCTCTACCTTCAACACAACCGCCTGCCGGGCCTGCCGGTGAGATGCATGTTTATCTACTGTTTTTTTTATCTATTAATTTTAAGTTCTCAGTCTAGCTTAAAGCCCTTCATACACATTAGACTACTGTCAGCCAAACATGCCAATATCAAGAGGTTTGGCCTACTATCTAATGTATATCGAACCTCAGACAATTGTCAAGGGAGTTAAGGATCCGGCATGTCCAAACTTGGACTGCCAATCCTTTTGTTCTCCAAGACATAAGTCAGCGTAACTACTCTCTTATAGAAAACACAGCGGAACAAGTGTTTCGGTACATGGGAAAGCCGGCCAGATGACTGTCTAATCTAATCTGTATGGTGGGCTTAAGCCTGTACATTCTCAAGTTGTCAAAATCTGTAAACTGACAACCTATTAGCAAAGCACAGAAAAGTAAACTGATTTGTCGAAACTATTGTTTTGCATAGATATTATCTTTCCAAGAGGAAATACATACATGAAACAGTTGGAGATTGTTAGGATTATGTTCTTTCATTTTAGATGCTTTAAAAAAAACTTGTAAATAGCTTTTAAAGAGTAACCACCGTTTTAATTTTTTATATTAAAATTAAAACGACGACTACACTTTAAATTTTCTTGCGTTAGGGTTGTACTTACTCTCCAGTTCTCAACTTATAGAAATAAGGAAATGAATCAATCTGATCACTACCTTTTTATCTGGTTGGCAGTTTTGGGATGAAGATTTTACTAAAGAGGCTTATTATTCTGATACATTTTGTGAGTAATGCAGTGGTCGAGAGTCACAGCGGGGAGGAGATGAATGTTCTCCCAGGCACATACAAAAAAGTCATTTTTTTACAGCTTTGTTTGCAACACAATACAGGTTATTTGCATTATGTTTTGATGTGGATTTTTTAAGGAAATTATGTGGTTAAGCTGCACATTTCACTCATTGCACTGCTACTATTCCAGGTGGTTACCTTATGAAGGTGCTTGAGAATGCAAAAGGTGTGTAAAGCTGTGAGCGTAAAAGAGGGAAACTTTGAGGAATCTAAAGTTCAACATATATTCCGGTTTGTTTCACATATGTTTCTTTACTCCTGGTTTCAACAACCTTAGTGCTTTTGCTTTCTGATCAGGTGTGTCCAAGCTTTTGCCCAATAGTGTGTGTATTAAAGAAGTAGAAGTATAAATATATACAGTAGCTATAAAAAGTCTTCACACCTGTGTTAAGATGTGAGGTTTTTGGAATGTAAAAAGATCATAACAAGAAGAATTATTTCATAGCTTTCAGAGGTGTGAATAATTTTTATAGCCACTATAAATATATAAAACAGCTCTCAGAAATGAAATTGCAACACCAGGAAGATAAAGTTGTGGAAGAATGAAATCACGGGATCGAAAGACACGTTAATGATATGTGAATTATTAAAAAAAGGAAACCAAATTTTCAAAACATCTCAATTTACAGTGGGTACAGAAAGTATTCAGACCCCTTTAAATTTTTCACTCTTTGTTTCATTGCAGCCATTTGGTAAATTCAAAAAAGTTCATTTTTTTTCTCATTAATGTACACTCTGCACCCCATCTTGACTGAAAAAACAGAAATGTAGAAATTTTTGCAAATTTATTAAAAAAGAAAAACAAATATCAAATGGTCATAAGTATTCAGACCCTTTGCTCAGTATTGAGTAGAAGCACCCTTTTGAGCTAGTACAGCCATGAGTCTTCTTGGGAATGATGCAACAAGTTTTTCACACCTGGATTTGGGGATCCTCTGCCATTCTTCCTCGCAGATCCTCTCCAGTTCTGTCAGGTTGGATGGTGAACATTGGTGGACAGCCATTTTCAGGTCTCTCCAGAGATGCTCAATTGGATTTAGGTCAGGGCTCTGGCTGTGCCAGTCAAGAATGGTCACAGAGTTGTTCTGAAGCCACTCCTTTGTTATTTTAGCTGTGTGCTTAGGGTCATTGTCTTGTTGGAAGGTGAATCTGCAGCCAAGTCTGAGGTCCAGAGCACTCTGGAAGAGGTTTTCATCCAAGATATCTGTGTACTTGGCCGCATTCATGTTTCCTTCAATTGAGAAAAAAAAAGAAAAAAGCAGCATGCCCAAAGGAATTGGGAACACCCAAGTGATTCAATAAAATATATCAATGCTTTATTAGTCAAACACTCACATGTGAAAAGGAAAAACACAGCACAAGCAGAATAAAAACATTTAAAAACAAACAATGGAAAATGTTCCAGTCCTGCCCATGGTTTGGCAATGGCTGACCCACACTGGATCCCACATAGCAAAGAATATTTTGATATTAGGCTCTAGACAAAAGTTAAAGAATGATTGGTGTACAATACAAAGGCAAGTAAATGCTGTGCTTGAACAAATCAATGATTAATATGAAAACGGTAGTACATATACCTAATCACAGCATCATGTTGATAACCAGTATAGAGAGCTAGGAAAGACTAAAAAAAAACCTTGCACATATGCAAATGCCTACAAAGCCAAGAAAATGCTGTGCTTAAATAGAACAATAATAAGTAAAAAAGTTAATACATATATCTATTCACAGCACCATGTTAGTGGCTAGTATAAAAAAATGTAGAGAAACTCCAAGATGTGCATATACAAATACCTATAGGTTGGTCCATAAGATGACCAAAAAGGCCAATTGAATATAGCTAAAATAGAAAGCCAAACCAGGTTTTGTGATGCAATGAAGAGAAATGGCTTGGATCTCAGACCCATTGGTCAAACGGAGGCAGAGTCATGCAAACAGGCATGAATTCTGAGGGGAGCCAGGGGGGTATACACCCCACATGTATCGCCACCAAACGTGTGGCTTCTTCTGAAGTCCAACAGGTCATCATAATGCACAATTCCACATGTTTTAGAGGAGGAAATGGGCCCCCTTACCTCTTGGGCCCCTGTGCGGCAGAGCAGGTTGCATCAATGATATGTCTACCCCTGAGCTTGGTGCTACATTGATTTAATCCTGGAACCAAAGTATCCCAGGAAACATTTTTCAACACGACAATGTCAGGCCATATGCATTGCTCGTGCAGCTGTGAGCAGTCTGCGTGGCCTAAATGTGCTACCATGGCCTAGAGCATCTCCGGACATGATGGATATTTGAGCACATGAGGGAGTGCATTCAGCCTTGCAAAACCTTCTTCAGATGACCATTAATAACCTAACTGATAGCATGCCATGACACATACGTGAGTGTATTTCTGCGCATTGCACTCATATTCCATACTGAATACTTCAAGATGTTTTGAAAATCTTGTTTCTATTTTTCGTCATTTGCATATCATTAACATGTCTATCAATTTCCATAATTTTATGAATTTTCTTTTTGGTGTTGCAATTTCAATGTTGGGGAATGTGTATATATGTGTATGTACTATAAATGTATGCACTCTTTAAGTTAAAAAATGAACAATGTAGAGAAGCAAGGACTGCCTTTTGCTCAGATTACATATTTAAAAAAAATTAGTAAGTATGGAAACTATAACATAGCATGTTGATGCGAAAATGAAAAAAAAAATCTGCTGAGATTAATTTATTTGCCTTCCTGTAGCTCAAAAATGAATGGTGCTGAAGAAATTTATATTAAAGGGAACCTGTCAGCAGGATTGTGCACAGTAACCTACAGACAGAGTCAGTTCGGCGCCGTTATACTGATTCAATTGATACCTTGGGTGGTGAAATCCGTCTTGTGGTTGTTGTTTAATCTTTATTTTC
>VIAB01034929.1:9091-20656 GCA_009801035.1 Oophaga pumilio
TATTGCAGTCGTCCGATTCTGTCGCCTGTGTGACGCCGGCCTTAGTCTAATTGTCTGGAGTGTTGAGTTCCCTTTTTAAATCGTATGGTCTCTATCATAATTTGAGCCCATACCCTAATCAATTCTTTCCACATGGCAATCACTTGTGTACACATGTACAATGGACTGATTAAATATTACTGGGGCCTGCACTCTAGGACATTAGCCATATATTAAATCTCTTGTTGTTTGGAGGTCTACCAGGTGCTTTTCATTATTACCATGTATTTGGGTGTACCCACCTCTTTTCCTGATACCTGTGGCATTGTATGGGTTTTTAAAAAACTTTTGATTTTTAATGTAATGTCCACTAAAATTTCTACTTTTTTATTCTCACTTTGGCCTTGGTTAAATCGTGTTCCTTTGGTGAATTAAACATTGGTTAAAGAAGCAATCTCATCAAGTCTTTTATCCCCTGAACCCCTTTCCGACATGTGGCATAATAGTATGCACATGTTGGAGTCCCCTTGTTTGGTGCGGGCTTCGGCGCTGAGCCCACATTTTTCTGGCACATGACAGCTGATCTATACAGCTGACATGTACCTGCAACAACTTCGGGTGGAATTGCAATCCACCCACAGCTATTAACTAGTTAAATGCCACCGTCAATCTCTGACAGCGGCATTTAACTCGCGCTTACAGGTTGCGCACCACTAATCCCACCTATCGGTGATTCTATCACATGATCATGGCATTGCCAGATTTCTATTAGTGCCGCCCCATGATCAGCGCTTATAGCAAGTGAGCATTTCTGCTACACACAGGGGATCTGATCATTGCCTGCAAGAAACAGAGGCGATCAAAGTACTGCAGCTTCTAGTCTCCCATGGAGAATATTGAAGCATGCAAAAAGTAAAAAAAAAAGTTTTTAAAATGATTAAAAAAAATTAAAAATATAAAATTTCAAATCACGCCCTTTTCATACCATTCAAAATAAAACAATTAAAAAATTAAATATGCATATATTTAGTATCGCCATGTTCAGAATCACCCAATCTATCAATATAAAAAAATAATCAACCCGATCGCTAAACGGCATAATGAGAAAAAATTCAAAACAACAGAATTACATTTTTTTTTGGTCGCTGCTATATTGCAATAAAATGCAATAACGGGCGATCAAAAGATTGTATCTACAATAAAATGGTATCAATAAAAACAACAACTCGGCATGCAAAAAATAAACCCTCACCCAGCCCCAGATCATGAAAAATAGAGACGCTACAGGTCTCGAAAAATGGTGCCTTTTTTAACAAATGTTGGATTTTTTTTCACTACTTAAATAAAAAAGAACCTATACATGTTTCGTGTCTGTGAACTCGTAATGACCAGGAGATTCAAAATCGTATGTCAGTATTAGCAAAACTAAAAAAAAAACTGTGGAATTACACTTTTTTGCAATTTCATTATACTTGGAATTTTTTCCCATTTTCTACTATACAATAGGTTAAAACCAATGGTGTCGTTCAAAAGTACTACTTGTCCCGCAAAAAGCAAGCCCTCATACACACCTAAAAATAAAAAAGTTATGGCTCTGAGAAGAAAAGGAGCAAAAAACGAAAAGACAAAAATGGTAAATGGCCCAGGGTTAATATATTGTCATCAGCATGTTATACATATTGCAATGTGTACTAACAATTGTTCATTTTGCCCTTCTAAAGAGTTAATTCTTCTCTTTTCCATTAGATCTATGACAACACCCGATTAAAAACTGACTAGCTAAATCTTTCTAAGCTCTACATAGAAAACAGAAATATTTTCTCCCTACATAAATCATTATTAAATCTACAATTCTACATCACTTCAAAGTTCCTGGCAGTTCAACTCTTAAACAGAGATGAGCGAATATTTAAATATTCAGTTTGGCTCACGATCGCCAAATTTGCAATATTCGCTGATTTAATTGTAGATTTAATCACCAAATTTAGCCGAACATACACAGCACAAAAGTCGGTGTTTCCTTCCGGCGTAGCGCTTCGGATCGGTGGTAAAATCATCCCCGCCAGTCAGAGATCCGCGGTTCCCACGCTGTCAAAAGACGGTGTGAGCACTCATCTGTGATCAAAGGTATAAAGTTTACCTCTGGTCACTGGTGTCAGCTGATGGGACTATAGCTCCTATCAGCTGAAACCAGTTGCCGCTAATAACAGTGAGAGCAGGAGCTGTGGATGGCAGTATTCATCAGCCGCTCCTGCGCTGTAAATAAATAATTTTAAAAAAGCCTGCGTGGGTTCCCCTGTATTTTTATAACCAGCCAGGCAAAACTCACAGCTGGGGCTGCAACCCTCAGCTGTCAGCTTCAGCATGACTGGTCATTAAGAATAGAGGGGTTCCCATGTCTTATTTTTAATTATTTCAATAAATAGTTAAAAAAAAACTATGAGGTCCCCCCCATTTTTGACAACTAGCCTTGCTAAAGTGGAGGCTGGTATTCTCAGTCTGGTAAGGGGTCATGGATATAGGCCCCCCCAGCCTAAAAATAGCAGCCCACAGCTGTCCAGAAAAAGTGCATCTATTAGATGCCCCAATTCTGGTGCTTTGCCTGGCTCTTCCCACTTGCCCTGTAGCGCTGGCAAGTGGGTTTATATTTGTGGGGTTGATGTCACCTTTGTATTGTCAGGTGACATCAAGTCCACAGATTACTAATAAAGAGGCGTCTATAAAACATCTATCCAGTACTAATCCTGTAGTTATATGATAAATAAAGACACAGCCAGAATTAAGTCCTTTTATTAGAAATAAGACTAAACACAGTTTTCCTTTTATTTAAAAATAACAAACACGGTTATACTCACCTAATGCCTCTTCCGCTGAAGCCCTCGTTCTCCTGTAATAAAACTAAAATAAAAAAACAATATCACTCATCTGCCCGTCATTCTGTCCCACGCCGAATCCTTGTCTGGAGGATAGTTTTCAACCTGGATGGTGCCAAGATGCGACCACCCAGACTGAGAACTACTGGTGACTGAGATGATGAGAGCGCAGAGTCAGTGACCGGCGGTGACGTGATAGAGGTTACCTTTGGTCACTGTTGTCAGTTGATGGGGCTGGGACTACAGCTCCTATCAGCTGACACCTGCTGCCACTAACAACAATGAGAGCAGGAGATATGGATGGGAGTATACATCAGCCACTCCTGCGCTGTAAAAAAATAATTAAAAAAACCTACGTGGGTTCCCCTGTATTTTTTATAACCAGCCAGGCAAAACTCACATCTGAGGGGGCTGCAACACTCAGCTTTCAGCTTCAGCAAGGCTGATTATTAAGAATAAAGAGGTCCCCACGCCTTATTTTTAATTATTTCAATAAATAATTTAAAAAAACAGCATGGGGTCCCTCCCATGTTTGACAACCAGGCTTACTAAAGCAGACAGGGACCATGGATATAGGCCCACAGCCTAAAATTAGTAGCCCACAGCTGCCAAGAAAAAGCGCATCTATTAGATGCGCCAATTCTGGTGCTTTGCCTGGCTCTTCCCACTTGCCCTGTAGCACTGGCAAGTGGGGTTCATATTTATGGGGTTGATATCACCTTTGTATTGTCAGGTGACATCAAGTCCAAGGATTACTAATAGAGAGGCATCTATAAAACACCTATCCATTACTAATCCTATAGTTATATGATAAATAAAGACACAGCCAAAATTAAGTTCTTTATTAGAAATAAGACTGAACACAGTTTTCGATTTTATTTAAAAATAACAAACACAGTTGTAGTTCCCTAACACCTAATTCCACCGAAACCCTCATTCTCCTGTAATAAAACTAAAATAAAAAACAACAATATCTCTCACCTGTCGGTCATTCTGTCACATGCCGTAATTCATGTCTGGGGATTATTCGTTTTTAACCTGGACAGTTGCATCTTGTTGTTCATTGGTCATGAACTCGCAGGACCTGGCTGCCGGCACCACGAGCAGTAGAACTTTCTCACACTCGCAGTGCCCACAGACAGGGAAAAGCAGTTCACAGGCAGACACTGAGCACATGGTGCTCAGTGTCTACTGGATGACAGGCTGCATGGTCGCATCATGCAACCATGCAGCCTGCCATCTATATGTAGCAGAGCTAGAAGCTAGGCCTGTCATGGGACAAATGGATTAAAAAAATTTCTACGTAAAGGTGAGGAATATTGTTTTTTTTTTTTACCTCTGGGTGTCTGTGTTTTCATACAATGTGACTATGGGGTAAGTAATGGGGGCATATTATTGATGCCTCTCCATTACTAACCTTGGGGCTTAATGTCACCTGACTATACAAAGGTGACATCAACCCCCCCAACTATCACCTCACTTGCCACCACTACAGGGCAAATGGGATGAGCAAGGCTAAGTGCCAGAATTGGTGCATCTTAGAGATGCGCCTTTTCTGGGGAAGCTGAGAACTGATGTTTTTGGCCTGGGGGGCAGTATACATGGCCCCTTTCTAGGCTATTAATATCAGCCAGCAGCTGTCTGCGTAGCCTTTGCTGGTTATTAATTATAGAGGGACCCTAAATAATTTTTTTAGGGTCCCCCATTTTAATAGCCAGTAAAGGTTAAGTAAAGGTTAAGTATACAGTTGTGAGCTGATATTAATAGCCTGGGAATCCCAATGGGTATTACCCCCTTCCCAGCCTATGAACATTGGCCCCAGCCATCAGCTATCCCTCTGCTGGTTACGAAAATTACCCAGGAGCCCACATCATTTTTTTCTGAAAAATAATATTTTATTAATTAAATACGTAGACAGTAAGCTGCACACACACTGTACTAATTCATAAACCGAGAAAGAAACTGAATTTGAAACCCAGGTTGTGTAAAAAAATATTTACTTTATTGATTATAGAATTGCATTAAAATAAGGTGCAGGTGGACACAAATAGCCAAGGAAGAAAAGGGATGCAATGAACATGGGACAAGCTGAAAATTGGAAGAATTGTAGCAGAAAAAAATGGTATAATATATCAAAGAGAAAAAGTGCATTTGTGCTGTGCTGCTAAGAGACCAAAGAATAAACAATTCATATAAATAATTTTGAATAATTATGGACCCAAGTAAAGTGGCAGGTTACCTATATCAGAGAAAATATGATAAAGTAAGATATGTAAAAGTGCCAGTGCACATAGTATATGGCGATCACATGGTGTATAGCCAAAGGGGAAACCACTAAATTGGTTACGAAAGTGCTGTAAGAAGAAGGACCATGCCGCGGGTACTTGTACTGTGCCAGGTCCGGAACTGTCGGGGCTGTCTCCTCTGTTGGGGGAAGGCTTAAGAGACTGGACCAATGTTTGCATCTGGCACCAGGGGGTGTGGCTTAGCGTTTAATAATAATCTTTATTTACATAGCGTCAACATATTCCGCAGCGCTTTACCGTTTACAGCCACAGTGCGCGCGAAAATAGGCAGACTTGGTGGGAACATGCAGCGCGCAGAGGGAGGAAGTGAGTGCTCCCGGTATAGCGCAGGCCTGCGCCCGAGCATCCCTGCGGCCACTGGCAGAGACTGTGAGGAGAGACGTACAATGTGCCCGTTGGTCACCACGAGACCAGGTGTCAAACGCTCTGCGCCCATGAGTATTGTGCGTGTGCCACCTAAGACAGACCAGGTGTGGGACCGTTATCTTCGCCCTGCCTCTCCAGTGTATATTTGCCGGGCCACGTTGGACTCAGACAGAGCAGTGTCCTAAACTCCCTTGGCCACATCAGTATATGGACTAGGGGCTCAGCGGAAGGTACTGGAAGCTAACCTCTGCCACCACCAGATGAATCATTGCTAAATTCAGAATCTCGTCAGACAAGCACCATGCCAGCCGTTGTTAGCGCCATCGCCTGCTCTGCAACATCCACGACCTGAGAAGCGACTCACAGGATAAGTTAACACAACCAGAACTGCCATTACTTTGTCTACTGTTCTTTAACCCTGCATCCTATTTTCATTTGAACTGTTTCACCCATTTAACTATTTACCTCCCAGCGTGCAGTATCTCCTTGTTAATTAAAACTTGCTAACCCTTGTTCTATCTCCTGTCCGTCACTGTGGGGCAATGTTGAGCAACCTCCCAAAGTTTACAGTGAGCAACTCTCTGCTATGGGATTGAGAGGATCAGGGGTATGTTGAGGATGCACCCCATGACTCCCGCGATGGCGGCAGAGATTGCCATGATGGCCCTGGATGGAGAGGTGAGGAGCTCCGTCATGTTCCGGCCCCGCCAGGAGCGAGATAGCTTCAACAAGGTGCTTCAAATCTTAGAGGAAATGCACAGAGACCCCATGGATTTCGGAGGATTGCCCATGTGCTTGCTTAGCCATGTCCAAAATGAAGAGGAGTCAATCCGTGACCCAATATATGAACGCGCTGCAGGAGATCCATGCTGCGATTGCTAAGCAAGATGGCGTAGGTGTAGGACCCCCTGATATAGTTCTGAGAGATCAGCTAGTGGTAAGCTTTAGAGATGCGCTGCTTAAACAGGACTTACGAGACTTCCAAATCCGCGTATGTCCTGTTTGGAAGTTGGGAGCAGAGGGTGACAGTCCTGGCGGGGAAGGTCCGAAGCGGGCATGTATCCATTTCGCTGGCAACTGAACCAGGTTGGGTGAGAGAACTTCAGAAGTAAATCCAAGACATGCAAGAGGAATGGTCAAACATGATGAAGAAACCTTCAGTACCCCTGGACCCCTCCAGAGGCAGAACCGGTCCCGAGCCTCGCCCGGAAATGAGACCACATCGCACAGAAGGGCAGCGGACCTGTTTAATCTGTGGAAGCACCGGACATTATGCTAGAGGATGAGCACTGGGGAAGACCCCTCCACCGCCGTCCATTAAACTAGTGGTCTCCGTGGCTGGGGGATGCCGCCCGGAGCCTGAGCAGCCCATAAGTCCCATAAGTTTAGTTTCCTTGCGTCCTCTCGTTTGGGCAAAAATGAATGGTTGGGCTGTCCACTGTTTAGTTGATACCGGCTCTCAAGTAACCACAATGCCTGAGACTTATTTCAGACGTCATTATCCCCGAGACGATGCGGCCTAAATGGGGTCCAGTGATCAAGTTGACAGCAGCCAATCAGTTGCCCATACCGGTCGCAGGGGTGGTCTGGATGCAAATCACTGTGTGCAGCAAAGATGTGGGCCGGAAAGAAGTTGTGTTGACCGCTGGGACCCTGGCAATGACTCCACTTTGACTTTTGGAATGAACGTACTGAAAGAACTGGGGAACATCCTGGTCAATGAGTCGGCAGATGTGTTTCTGAATTGATGGAGCCCTCATGCCCCCAGAGAAAAGTGTTCCAGCAGTTGATACGTGTGGCCCAGGCCCAAGAGACATCGAGTGAAGGAAAAACATTGGGCAAGATGATTGCTCTGGCTGCTGCCAACCTCGTCTTACCATCAGGTTAGACTGTGCTCACTCTAAGCCTATACTCCTCTTGAAGGCGTCGAAGTCCAGATAGAACCAGCTTTTATGTATCAATTACCTCCAGGGCTCACCGTTGCACGGATGTTAGCCATTGTTCACAACGGAAATGTACCAGTGCGATGTGTCAACCTTGGGAGGGCGATTTCACACTTACGCCCAAGAGTGAAGTAGCACAGATCATGGGAATGCCGGAAGAGCTGATACCACCGAAGGCCTTTCAGTTAGCAGTGAAGAAGATGCATCCCTGGACAGTGGCCGTATCGGTGTCCTCCGAACCAGAATCTAACCACCTAAAGAAAGGACGCAGAATCCTGGAGCAGATGCGGGTTGAACTAATAGAACTCTCACCACAACAGGTACAACAAGTTGAAGCGGTGCTAGAGCGATACCAGGATGTTTTTGCTCATCATGACGATGATTTCGGGTGTACCACAGCTATCACCCATGAGATTCCAAAGGGTGCAGCCGCACTCATTAGGGAACGATATCGGCAAATCCCACCACAAATGTACCAGGACTCGGTTAAGGAGATGTTGGCTCATATGCTGCAGAGTGGAGTCATCCGAGAGAGCCAAAGTCCGTGGGCTGCACACATTGTCCTAGTATGGAAAAGGGACGGAACCCTGTGCTTCTGTGTAAACTACCGGAAACTGAACTCTTGCACCGTGTGAGATTCGTACCCACTACTGAGAATTGAGGAATCATTGTCTGCCCTGGGAAAGGTGAAGTATTTCTCGTCGTTTGATCTGACCAGTGGGTATTGGCAAGTGCCCATGTCCGAGCATGACCGGGCAAAGACAGCATTCATACTGCCTATGGGGTTGTTTGAGTTCAACCAGATGCCTTTCGGCCTTACCAACGCACCCGGGACCTTCCAACGATTGATGGAGAGATGTTTGGGAGACTTGAACTTCAAGGCTACCCTCATTTACCTGGATGACATCATCGTTTACACAGCCATCTTAGAGGAACACCTGCAACGGCTGGAGCAAGTATTGAGTTGACTACAGAGGCACAGCCTGAAAATGAAACCTCGAAAGTGTCACCTCCTCCGCAAGCAGATTGAATATTTGGGACATGTCATCTCCGCTGAAGGGGTGAGACCATAGCGTGAGCAGATAGCAGCAGTACAGGACTGGCCCACCCCGAAGACTGTGAAGGATGTCCGGCCCTTTCTGGGACTCACTGCTTATTATCGATGGTTCGTGAAAAACATCACTCGCATTGTTAACCCACTTCTTGAGTTGTTGAAAGGAGTGCCGTTCGGCACAAAGAATTGGACCATTCAGTGGGGAGCACAGCACAACTGGATAAACGCCGTACACCCTCCTGATCGGACGGAAAGGGCGAGAGATCACTGAGCTGGAATTGGATCCAGAGGAGGACTACCTGCGGACGGGGGTGTCCACCTGGGTCCATGATCATCGCCACTGTTTGCAGACTCTACATTGGCTTGTGCAGACCAAGTTCCGTGAACTTGAACATCATGAAGTCACTCCCCTGTGAGGGACAGCTCTTAAGGCCGGGGACCGTGTGTTGGTCCGAGACAAACGTCCTCGAAACAAGTTGAAGTACCAGTGGGAAAAGACCCCGTATCAGGTGAAACACCTGATCGAATCTGTTCATCTGAACATGCTACGTCTTTGCTTGTCACGAATCCCCAACCAAACAGAGAGCGCAGATTGTTCCTGAAACACTTCCTTCCACAGCTTTCGACTATAACGAGGAGGCATTCTCCGACCCTCTAATTATTGACCCAGAAGAGTAACAGGAGCCTGAAGCTCCCGAAATGGCTGCTCCATTGAACCTGGGCGCATCCCCGTCCTCGCCCACTCAACCTGACTTACGCCATACCGAAAGGACAACAGCTGGAATACCCCCCAACCGATACGAACAAGACCAATTTATTTGGCAGCGAATCATCCAAGAGATGGAGGAATGTCAACGGTTACTACAAGAACTCTTGCTTGTGGAATGGCGAGCAAAAGGAGAGGGAGAATGTAAGAAGAAGGATCGTGCCGCCGGTACTTGTTCTGTGCCGAGTCCGGAACTGTCGGGGCTGTCTCCTCTGTTGTCCGTGGGAAGGCTTAAGAGACCTGACCAATGTTTGCATCCACCAGCAGGGGGTGTGGCTAAGCGTTTACAGCCATAGTACACGTGGAAACAGGCAGACTTGATGGGAACAGGCAGCGCTCAGCAGGAGGAAGTGAGTGCTCTGGCCCTGGAGCTCCGGTATAGCGCAGGCCTGTGACTGAGCGTCCTCGCCGCTGCTGGCAGAGACTGTGAGGAGAGACATACAGTGCACCCATTGGTCACCACAAGGCCAGGATCCAAACGCTCTGGGCCCGTGATTACTGTGCGTGTGCCACCTAAGAGAGACCAGGTGTGAGACCATTATCTGCGCCCTGACTCCCCAGTGTATAATTGCCGGGCCACGTAGGACAGTGCAGTGGCCTATACTCACTTGGCCACATCAATATATGGACTAGGGGCTCAGCGGAAGGTGCCAGAAACCAACCGCTGCCTCCAGAAGACGGATCATCGCTACCTTCAGAACCTCGTCAGACAAGCATCGTGCCAGCCATTGTTGGCGCCATCGCCTGCTCTGCAACATCCACAGCCTGAGAAGCGACAGACAGGATAAGTTGACCCAACCTGAACTACTATTACTTTATCTACTCTTCTTTAACCCTGCATCCTATTTTCATTTGTACTGCTTATTCCCCCATTTAACTGTTTACCTCCCTGCGTGGAGTATCTCCTTGTTAATTAAAACTTGTTAACCCTTGCTCTGTCTCCTATCCGTCACTGCATCCCGCAACCTACTCACACTGCCATGCTGCCAGAAAATCAGATTATATTGTACCTGCAAAAAGATGGAGAAAGGGGTCAACAGATGTCCCGTGGATGTGTCCACTCTGATGCGCGCTTCGGTGTCAGCCTTCGTCAGGGGGTGGCACCATCCAGGTAGAGAGTAAGGCCGGGGTCACACACAACATCTAAAAAATCGGTCCGTTTTAGTCGGACGATTATCGCCCAAAAGTCTCCTGAACATTGATCCGTCTGTCATCCGATTCTCCTGCAATGATGCGATTTAGTCGCATCTGAGCCTACGTGTCACATCCGATTGTCATCCGACTTGCGATTTTTTGTCGCACCCTAACAAAATGGACAAATAACGGTTTTGAGGCCTGAAACTAACTTAAATCATCAGCCATACCTATATTTAAGGTGTCTCCAACAGGTGTGAGGCTCCCAACTTTGCAGTGGACTCATTGGGTTATTTGTGCTTAGTGCTTTATTGCTGCTTTGTCACAAACATGAGCGACAGACTGATCTTTAATACCACTGAGCGTGTGCTGTACAATTGGGTTCTATCCAGACGGTTTGGGGAGCCATACCCTGTGATTGCAGATCACAGAAGCCGCCGAAGAATGTGGGTCAATCCACTTTTGAGGCGAAGGATAAGTAAATGGCATTTTCACCGTCTCTATTCGTCGCTGCGTACCCATCCCGACAAGTTTTTTCAATATTGTCGAATGGGCCTTGGTACGTTCGATAAGTTGCTGGAGATTGTGCGCAACTTTCAGGACACCAGGATGCGTCCAGCAATTTCTGCTGAGGAACGGCTTATCCTAACATTACGGTATGTGTGTCAACGATATGTTGATGATGTTTTCCACAACATAGCTACTTTCCTAGTGTTGTAACTTACTTATTGTTAACATATTGTCAGGAATGTTATTAGCATTCTTACCCATCTTAATTATTTGCTTGTGTGTAACCCACAGAAGGCATGGCATCTCATTGCATTTAGTGCATGCATGATTTTATAAACTGACCCATTGTAAGTGTTGGGAATGCTGTGCTTGTTGTTTGCTGTGCTCATGTGTACATGTTTTGTCTTCTTTGGGTATTGCAGGTTCCTTTCCACTGGCCTGTCATATACTGCTCTGCACTTAGAGTTTTTAATTGGCAAATCCACCATATCAGGCATTGTCCGCTGTACTTGTGTAGAAATTTGGTCCAGACTACATGAAGAGGTCATGCCTGAGCCCAAAATGCCTAACTGGTTGAGGATTGCACGTGGATTTGAAGACACGTTCCAGTTTCCACACTGTATTGGAGCCCAGG
>VIAB01034930.1:15239-27909 GCA_009801035.1 Oophaga pumilio
TTGCCTTTTTACCTGCACTCCTCAGTTACCGAAACATAACACTTTACGTTTACAGATTTCTGCTGCAACACATGTGTGATCGGCATGTATTGTGTACCTATCCTATTTATCAGGACAAGCAGGACAACTGTCAAGGGTTTACCGCAACAGAGAGGGGCCAAAGACAGCAGTGTCCGATTTCACTTACTTCTTCAATGATTAGAAGCAATCTCCTTCATGTTAAACAATGCAGGTTTCTGTTACCAGTGCAGGGGTTAAACTGTTCAGCTTAGATTCTCTGAAGCCTCCCAGCTTGGGTGATCTCAGCTGTGCAGTATTAGCCACTCTCCTCTGCTGTATATACTCGCCTCTGGCAATCTTGATTGCCAATGTTAAGTCTTGCACTGCCTGGTGTGGAGTGGAGGAGTCGGTTGTTGGTAGAGGCATTTGAAGTATTGCTCTTTGAATGTTGCTTGGACTTTTTGGCTGTTTGCAAATCCTCTTTTTCTCCTATTTTGTTTACTTTCCTTTTCTCCCCAATGTTGACCTCTGCTGTCTTTGAGTGCATATTTGTATGATTGGTATTTTTCCTTAATCCCTGTACATCCTTCCCTGATTGTCTGGTTTGTGTATATTCATACACTATTGCACCCCACTTCCCTGGGTGGGGAAGGGGGACAGCAAGGGGGGTCAGCAAGGTTCGTAGTCCCGTCATCTTCACAATCAGAAATAATCCGGGGATGAGTGATAGGTAGGACACCCCTGACATTAGGAACAGGGATGGAGCAACTGACCCTTGGTAATCTGACAACAAAGTCATGACAGCAACACTTGCTGACGGTGCATCCATCCTGACAGGTTTCTGTATCTTTAGATATGACATCACCCCACTGCCCGTCTTCTAATACAGAAGTAAGCAGAGCCAAAATAATCCTTTTAAACATAAAGCTGAGTTTATTGTAAGTTCTGTGTCATTTGATCAGTCCTAAGGGATTATCCCACTCCACTCATTTCTGTATCGGGAGATGTGAGGTACTGTTGGTGTCACAATAAAGATGCGCCAACAGCAGATTTCTTGTACTGCTGATTAGAATAGGACAGACGCACAATACCTGCCAATTATACACGTCGCTATAGGAATCTGTAGATATCACCGGTGATGCTTGCCTTCCAATATGGAAGTGAGTGGAGCCAGAATAGCCTACTAGCGACTAGTGATATCCCATTAATGACCAGTGATACCTCATTGGTCACAATATGGCTTCTATGATTTTTTTTACATAGATTGTGGCTCATGACCGTCTCTCAAAGACGAAGTGGCTCTCAAAGTAAAAAAAAAATTTGGGACTACTGTTCAATGGTATATTTGCTCTTAGGCTTGACCTAACAGAAACCAACCACCCATTTAATGAATGTTGTTAATTATATGGTTGAAATGATTCACTATCAGAATCCTTTTTATGCTAATTGGATACAAATGTTTGGATTTGGTACAAACTAAGGATACATCAGCGAATATAAAATATGGAGGTTACAAAAGAGGTTACAAAATAATAGAGTCATGTATCACCTTTTAGCACATTTTCTGCCTTATTCCTAACTTTTATTTACCCTAATTTGCATTATTTGTTTCAAAGACTATAATAATTTATTTTAAATGATAATTGGCAAAAACCCACAAAACCCATTATGGAGCTTAGATATATGGATAGTTTCCTGAGATTTTAAATTCAAGATATACAAAAAGAGAGGGGTTAAATAAAGCTGGAGTAGACTTGTGATTTTACCTAATATTCTGTTACCTAGTACAGCTCATCCATCTCAAATGCATCCAAATAAAGATGAGCAAATCTGCAGAAATTCACATTCAGCAGATTCACTCCAATTCTCCAGGGAAATTCAATTCACAACAAATTAATTAGATGCGAATCGAATGTGCCTTATTTTCTTATCTTAGGTCTCTCGACACCCCAGAGCATAATAAATGTAAGGTTTTAAAATAAAAAAATATAAACTCACCTCTCCTGACCATCAAATTCTCAGCACATCCTCCTAACTGGTCATCACAATTTCTGTCTGATATTTATCTTTACTATTCTTGTTTCGTCTTTGGCACCTCCGGTGGTTACTAGGTTTTACAACATCAAGACATCGTGAGGCAACACAAATCATACAAGTGTGGCGGCGTGGCTACTGTCACCGCTCACAGCACTGTAATGTCGTCTCGGCACCTTGGCTCATAGCTGGCTCTGCTGTGCTTTAGTGCAGATCCAGCTGTAGGTCAATGCCGGTGTTGCTTATGTAAGAAGATAGCGGAGAACCTCGCTGCTTCCCCTCTCTCCTAGGTGCTGATCCTGTGCACCTTATGTGGTACCCGGATGGTGTACCTGTTTGTTACTGTTTTACTGCATTGTTGATATTCATGTGCTGTATTTGTAATGTTCACCATATGTGTCAATGTATAATCTTGTAATGTATGTGCTGAAATGTCCTCTGTGTTTTGCACTGCTATTAGCATGTATTTGGAAATGTGTTGTGCCTGCTATGTCTGCTATGGACTTGTAAGAGGCAGGGACAGAAGGGTTTAACCCAGGGGGTTGGGTTAATAGCCCCAAAAGGGAACAGGTAGTTCCTGTTCTAGTCAGTTCCTGGGCAGGCTTGCCCAGGGCAAGGTGCTCTGCAGCAATCAGAAGCTGGCAATACCCCAGGAGTGGGAAGTAAATACTGCTGCCCCGGATGCACAGGCAGTGAAACGGGCACCGGGACTGAGTAGTGCCCCGCCGAGGACTATAAGCGTCCTTAAATTGTTTTGAGGACTGTGACTGTTACCGTGGATGCCGTTGCTGCCTCCGTTGCTGCTGCCGCTGATACGGCAGTAAAGGGGACTAGGGAGAGAGCAGGAAGTTCATCTGATATACTGCAACCACTTTTTTCTACTTTTTTTTTCTACTTCTCTATTCTACAATAAATTGTTTCCCTGTTGGATTTTTCAACTGTGTTCCTGGATCCTGATTGCCCATGCTGCAGTGACTGTGGAGAAAAGGTAAATTGCCTGGGGTCGTATCTGTCCTGTCTGTTTATTGTGCAATGGGCTGGGGTGCTCGTGGACTGTAGCTTTAAGTCAACTCGGCCATAACTACCACCCCGTGCCACCTTGTTACACTTACAATCACCGCTCTCAGTGCTGTCACTGAGCAGTGACAGCAGCTTCTATGACTGAAAGCTGGCGGCTCCAGGGAGAAAGGAAGTTTTCAGTATAGTGACCAGGCACCTTCCTAATGTTTAACAAGCAAACTAACCCTTTATCTGCAATTTAATAGCAATATCCAATCTAACAAGTTTACTTTAACCTCTTAACGACCGCCAATACGCCTTCTAACGGCGGCTGTTAAGGGTACTTATTCCTCAGCGTCGCTTTTTAATGGCGCAGAGAAATAAGATTATAGCACCCCCCAGCATTGAAAAATCTTTGGGGTCTCGGCTACCGGGGATAGCTGAAACCCTGAAGAACATGATTCGGATCGATTTTTACCGACCCCAGTGTTGCAATCACCGTTATTCACCAAATAACGGAGACCACAAAAAAATGTCTGATTTTCCCATTTAATTTCTCTCTCTTCTGATATGATCTAGCACATCAGAGGAAGAGAAATGGGGTCCCCCAAGCCCCCCCGGTACCTCCGATGTCCCTGGACTCTCCTGCATCCCCCAGACCCGTTCCCCGGCCGTCGGCGTCTCCTTCTAGGAAGAAAATGGCAGGCACATGCGCAGTGCGCCCGCTGAGATCTGCCGGCCGGCTCCTGGCAACAATAGGTAATTTTTCCTATTGGTTCATTTTGATCACTGTGATAGACTCTATCATAGTGATTAGTGGTGAGCAAGTAGACTCGTTGCTCAGGTTTTCCCAAGCATGCTAGAGTTAGGGCTGGGCTTAGAGTTAGGGTTAGGGTTGGGCTAGGGTTAGTGTTGGGGCTAGAGCTAGGGTTAGGGTTGGGATAGGGTTGGGCTAGGGTTAGGGTTGGGGCTAGAGCTAGGGTTAGGGTTGGGTTAGGGTTGGGCTAGGGTTAAAGTTGGACTAGTGTTAGGTTGGGGCTAGGGTTAGAGCTAGGGTTAGGGTTGGGGCTAGGGTTTGGGTTATGTTGGGGTTAGGGTTGTGTTGGGGTTAGGGTTGTGTTGGTGTTAGGGTGTTATTGGGTTAGGGTCGTGGTTAGGGTTATGGTTGTGGTTATGGTTGGGATTACGGGTTAGGGTTAGGATTAGGGTTAGGGGTGTGTTGGGGTTAGGGTTGTGGTTAAGGTTATGGTTAGGGTTGGGATTAGGATTAGGGGTGTGTTGGGGTTAGAATTGGAGTTAGAATTTGGGTGGTTCCACTGTTTAGGTACAACAGGGAGTCTCCAAACGCAAAATGGCTTTCCCCATATATGGTGAATTGGCTAAGAACTTGCACAACAAATTTTGTGGGTCATTTTCTCTTGATATCCTTGTGGTAAATAAAAAAAATTGGTTCTAAAGTAAATTTTTTGTGAGAAAAGTAAAATATTAATTTTTTCCTTCCACATTGCTTTAGTTCTTGTAAAACACTTGAAGTTTTAATAAACTTTTTGAATGTGGTTTTGTGCACCTTGAGGTGTGCAGTTTTTAGAATGGTGTCACTTTTGGGTATTTTCTGTTATACTGACCCCTCAAATTCACTTCAAATGTGAGGTGGTCCTTAAAAAAAATGGTTTAGTAAATTTTGTTGGAAAAATGAGAAATCGCTGGTCAACTTTTAACCCTTATAACATCCTAACAAAAAAAAATATGTTTCCAAAATTGTGGTGATGTAAAGTTGACATGTGGGAATTGTTATTTACTAACTATTTTGTGTGACACCACTCTGATTTAAGGGCACAAAAACTAAAAGTTTGAAAATTGCAAAATTTTCAAAATTTTTACCAAATTTAAATTTTTTTCATAAAAAAACGCAAATTATATGGAAGAAATTTTACCACTAGCATGAAGTACAATATGTCACAAAAAAACAACCTCAGAATGCAGGGATCCGTTGAAGCGTTCCAGAGCTATAACTTCATAAAATGACAGTGGTCAGAATTGTAAAAATTGGCTTGGTCATTAAGTATCAAATTGGCTCTGTCACTAAGCGGTTAAAGGAGTTGTCCAATTTAAACATGTTATTATCAATCCATGGCATAGATAATAAGTTACTGATTGGTGGGGGTCTGAATGCTGGTACCTGCACTGATTGGCAGAATCGGGAGTTTAATCCTCACAAAAATGAAGCGACAGTGCTCATGTGCGACCTGCACATAGATTATAGTTAATATCTTGCTTTAATAGACAACCCCTTTAAGTAGTGACCTAAGTAGGATAGCACAGACAGTGACTGTTTTTCGGTACAGGCCATATATACAGTGTACAGCATGGTGCCTGTCGTGAAGTGTACTGTAGGGAGTTAGTTCACAAGAATGATATGTCTGCCTCCCAGTAGCAACTCAGATCTCAGGAAAAGCATAGAAGACATTAGCTGATTAGACAGTTAATATTTCCAAGTGCAGATATTTGCAAAATGAAATAAGGACCATTTGAGGCAGAATTTTCTTTAAAAAACACACACACAATAATGCTGTGGAGCTATTGATTTGATAAAGTCAAACAATATCAACATCAAGCTGACAGTTATTAAATCACACAGACCATGGAAAAAAAGTTCTCTCCTGGAATATTAGCATTCGTTCAGTAAATTTACCATTTATATGAATTGGGATAGTCTAGAGCTGCAGATTCATGGTTGAACTGAACAGCTTCTTGGTACAAAACAGAATATTTTTAACCAGGCATAATTACCATAGTGCGCTATGTATTATGATTCCCCTAGAAGACTTCCAGCAAAGGCCAAGTGTGGACACAGACGGACTGGTTGTCTCAGTATGAATAACAGAGATATCTGGCAGAAGCTATGATAATAAGATTTATAATCCAAAGGTAGAATTCTACGGTAAGATGTCATAGTGCAGGTTCACACTTGGCACCCGGCACCATATAGCATAAGCAGAACTGTATTCAAGACCAGTGCGAGGAGCAGTAATTGAAAATCAATATCTTTCAGAATAAAATGTATTGATATCTTGTATGAAGTTAGGGCAGACAAGTGGAACCAGGAAGAACCTTAGTGATTTCTTTTTGAATATTGTCAATTCTTGTTTTTGTTTAAATTGGGTTTTAGATCCAGTTGTCTTTAATTGTACTAAGTGCCGCCGGTTAACGGGGCTGCCTCAAGTTCCCAAATGGGTAAAATTACAAAGTGCTCGTTAAAACAAGAAACTTCGTAATTTACTTCCTATTAGGGCCGGGGTCACACTTGCGAGTGTGATGCGAGAAACTCGTGCGAGTCTCTCGCATCAATACCCGGCACTGCCGCCGGCACTCGGGACCAGAGTGTGCGGCTGCATGTATTTCTATGCAGCTGCACACTCTGGTCCGAGTACTGGCAGAAGTTCCGGGTACTGATGCGAGAGACTCGCTTGAATTTCTTGCATCACACTCGCAAGTTAGAAGTCCTCTCTTCTCAAGAAAGGAGGAATTTTGAATTTTATAATGAACAGCTCATTGTCTAGGGCACCAGCCATATCAGCAGTCTCAGAGTGGCATGTGAAGCTAGATGCAAGCAGCCTCAGCCCCCCAGCGCTGCTCTCACGTTGCAAAGGCAAAGCTGCCTCTGCTAACTGCCTGGTAGAGCACACAGTTTGGATCAGCACTATAATAATCCCATAAAAAGGAAATCTCATGATTATTTAGTTAGTGGGACAGAAAAGAAAGGTTATCAGTGAAAGAGGAAGCGTTTACTCTTGCTTGACCTCTTTTCCAACTAAGATAGTGGAGGGGGTTGCTCCTATCTCCTTTGTGTTCCATTATGGGATGGTGAGGAGTTATGTTGAATTATAAACTCATGGCCCAACCTAAAGCTCCATGACAGGAGAAATAAATCTCCTCTGAGGTCTGAATATGACACCACATTATGATTCTTAGATTCTATTGTAATGCAGGTGATCGGATGCAACAGGCAGAGGAACAGAAGGCGGGAACAATCAATGAGTTATTTATTTCCTCGGATATTGTTGGAAAATTGCAATATTTATAACAACAGTTAACAAGATGCAACAGGCGCATCACAGATAAATTATACAATACAGAGCATACAATATGTCTTTAAAGTTCACTTTAAACATTAGAGAAGCCTCTTGAGGATTATGCTTATGCCCCTATAACAGGGGTAAATACCCATTCTGGTTGGAATTACTGTGCAGACTACTCCCATAACAGCGGCCCTAGAAGAGGTCTCCGGTTCTTCCTAAAAGGCCGCAAGTCCTCCTGACAAAGTCTACCAAAGCACGTTGGGCCTCCTTCACTTCAATTGACCCCTGCCCTATCCGCTCCCTCTGCCTAGGCCAACCACATGTACTGTATGTTGGTGCTGGAAGCAACAGCCCATCTCACTCGTGACTCAAGTTCATCACAAGCGTCCTCTTCTAGGCAGTCTTTGGTGCTTGCAATACTTCAGGAGTCTTCCAGGTTTGAAGGAAAGAGGGCAGGACTCTGGCTCTTGATCAGCATTGTCTGTAGTCTAGGTCTTGACTGGAACAGGTCTGGTATTCGAGTCTTGACTGGTGTAGTAAGGACTCTGGATCTTGACTACACACAGGGCCGGCTCCAGGTTTTTATGGGCCCCGGGCAAAAGAGTCTCAGTGGGCCCCTTTAACACAGACCACGATTCATGATGCACAGATACTGCAGAGAAATATGGGTATAGTACAGTGCCAAACACTTCACTCCTTCCATTACATGAGTGATATCTATTGTAAATTGTACAATAGCTCAGAAACCGCCAAATCCTCACAGCTCACAGTACAGACTGGACAGTACAGTCCTCCATACAATATTATGGGCACCACATAGTCCTCCATACAGTATTATGGGCCAAATATAATGCTCCATAAAGAATATTGAACCCCAAATAATGCTCCATACAGGATACTGGTCCCCATATATTGCTCCATACAAAATATGGAGCTCTCCTCTGCACTGTGCTGCGTTCTGCACTGTTACGGCTCAGGAAAGGGCGCTGTGGAAAGACTCCCCATCATCATTGCTTCCCCATTATCATCATCATTGCCTCCCCATCATCTTTATCATTGCCTCCCCATCATCATCATCATTGCCTCTCCATCATCATCGCCTCCCCATCATCATTGCCTCCCCATAATCATCGCCTCCCCATCATCATCATCATCATTGCCTCCCCATCGTCATCATCACTGCCTCCCCCCACCACCATCACACATACAGCACCACAGCACTCTCTCACATACACACACACAAAGCACCGCACTACATACACACACACTGGTACACACACACATCTCACCTGTCCGGCGTCCGCGCTCTCTCTGCCACAGCTGGCCGCTGAATGATGACATCATTCAGTGGCGCTGCTGTGAGAGGAAGCGCAGGCGCCCCCTGGAGCCTGGAGCTGCGGCAGCGGAGGCATGGGGAGAGGTGAGTATTGCGCCGGCTGCTATCGGGGCCCTGAGCAAGCGGGGGGGCCCAGTGGCGGCACTGGCACCACTCTCCTCCTCTAACAGGTGCCTGGGTGCCAGACCGCGAGTGGGCCCACCCGCCTGCTCAGGGCCCCGGCACTTGCCCGGGTATGCCGGGTGCTGACACCGGCCCTGACTACACAGATTGGGTCTTGAGCGGCTCAGTCTAGACTCCAAGTCTCACTTGGTGCCACTGGGGTCCTGTTTGTAAGCCAATAGCAGCTGGCTGCAGCAATTCCTCCTGAGCATGTCTGGACCGCTGTCTCCTTTGGCGCCAAAACCCGCTCCACTTTGGTGCGCAGACCCTTTATATTGAGGAACTCTGTCATCAAGGGCACCTGACTAGGTGTTGCATTCAAACTTGTCTCCCCTGTAACTCTTAGGGAGGATGAAGCCAGTCTACAGCAGGTCCCCGGCGGCCACCAGAACCTGCCAGTAGCAACTGGCTAGATTTAGAGAGGAGAAGTACTTAGCCTTTCCCAAAGTGGACAGGGATTCCTCGATCTTGGGTAAGGGGAAGGAGTCCCGCACGGTGCAAGCACTCAGCAGTCGGTAATCTGCACAGAACCTCAGCGCACCATCTTTTTTTTGAAATAATACAATGGGTGCAGCCCAGGGGCTTTGACGTTGGCATATAACTCCATTACATAGAAAGTGTGACAGCAGTTCTTTCATTTCTTCATACATCTGAGATGGAATTTGTCAATACCTCTCTCGTATTGGGGCAATGGTCCCCGTGGGGATCTCGTGCTGCATGGCCTGGGTGCATCCGAAGTCATCTTCGTGTTGTGCAAACATACCTCAGTATCATTGCAACAACTGTTCAATCTGCTCTACTTGTTCCGGGGAGAATTCTGTGAGGTTCGGCTCCATTTGTAGCCGGCTCATGGTTCACCTCTATCCTTTTGACTGTCGAGTGACACCCACAAGGTGCACGGTCTCCTTTCACAGGCGTTAACTCTACAGCATCGGCCCTGGTGAGATTTTCTGGCATCACATAAACTTGTGCAACTTTTTATGGGAAGTCAGCTGCAGGATTGCTCAAATTTGTGCAATGCACTGTACTTTATTTCTGGAAGGGACTGCCTGGCTCTCTCGTGTTTCACGTTCACTGCAAGGAGACTAGGCGAAGTCTCCTCACGGATCTTCAGTGCTTGATCAATGTCGGGAGTCTTCCACGTCTGAGGGAAAGAGGGCTGGGCTCTGGCTCTTGGCCGGCATCATCTGGACTCTGGGTCTTGACTGGCACAGGTCTGATATTCGAGCCTTGACTGGCGTAGTCTGGGTCATATTTCTGTCCAGTTGCTTCACCGACACCTCCACCTTGTTGCCCATTTGCTACAGAAGATAATATAAACTCTTAATTCTCACCTTAAGAGCCATCCACAGTTCTGCACCACCCTATGTATTCTCCCTCACCTCTGTCTTTCACCCGACATGTGCCATCCACTCTGAAACTGATCTAAGACTTACATCCTCCATAATCCAAAACTCCCACCTCCGTCTATAAGACTTCTCCTGTGCTGCGCAAGTTTCCGGAATACATTCCCCCAGACGATCCTATACCTAGCCCCCACGCTTTTAAGTGTCCTTTAAAAACACATCTCTTTAAACAAGCCTATGACTTCAACTTGCTAACCTAACTCTTCCCCGTTCCCTCCTTCTAAATATTATTCCGAAGCTGCTCCTTCCTATTCATCTGTCTCCATACAATCCATGCACATGATACTGGCTGATGACCGGGTCATGCAGCTTTATATGAAAATCCCTATTTAATATAATTACTGGACCTGAAATAACAAGCACTATGTTGGCACCATATAAACAAAAATTATTATTGCGTTATTGACTTGTGCAAATCAGTTCTTTGGGTTTTGACTAGCGCAGTCTAGATTCTGGATCTCACTTGGTGCCGCTGGGGTCTTGTTTGTAACCGAACAGCAGCCTGTTGGCACACACTTCTTAATCAGGCCTGTTACTCCAGCTGCAGCGTCTCCCCCTGCGCATGTCTGGACCGCTCTCTCCTTTGGCGCCAAAACTCACTCTGGTTTGGTGGGCAGACCCTTTATATTGAATAACTCCATCATCAATGGCACCTGTTACCTCTAAACTTGTCCCCCCTGTATCTCTTCCTCTTTTGGTTAGATCTTCATGGTCCTGTCTAAACAGTAGGTGGCAGCCTTCTCGCACCAATGTTACACAATGTCAGGGTTTTTCACGAGTATTGTCACCTCCTCTTACACTAAGGGTAGCTCATATGGGGAAAAACATAAATGTCTTAAAATTATCTTGAAAAATGCCCTAAACAATTTATTACTATGGTTAAGTAGTTGTCCACTTTGGATAATCCTATTGTTTCATTCTCATAGGATGTCAGATTCTTAGATCATGCAACAATCTCCAATGATCGTCAGCACATGTTCAGTTTTCCTACGGTGCCACCACAGGGAAATCACTAGGCCATCCTTGTATTCCCTGGACATGCAGGGTCTACTAAAATGAGACACACTTTGTAGCCACTCTGACAAGGCTCCAAATTAGATCCCTGTCATTAACTGCCAATTTCCTAGTTGTGCTTTTGCATATCAAACAACCCCTCTTAGAGAAAATTTAGCATCTAGTAAGTTATTTGTTACATAAAATATTGTAGCTTTGTGAGGTCATGGACAGTAATAGAGGAGAAGAGCCGTAATACATGGTAACTGCATGCGAGGAATCTAAAGGAAGAGGAATGTAACCTCCAAGTGATATTGTGCATAATTCAGAACCTTTGAATATTAAAGTAAAAACAATAGAGGACAGCGGAGAAATACTTAAAATGTCTTTCTCGTGAAGCCGTTCCTTGTGGAGCTCATATAGAGGTTATTTGTTTCTTTTCGACAAAGCAGTGACAGAACTCGTGGAGATTCCTACAACAAAACGCACTTAAAGGAGCTGGCATCCCGCATTCCTCCTATACTTAGTACCATGAGGCTGAGGATTACATGAAATCCTTCTAATTTGCATGTGACAATCAGTGACTACCTCAAGCATGATTCATTAAAGTTATAGAAACAGCTAACTTATAAAGACTAAGTGATGGCAGATAGCGACGAGCACAACTCGTGTACACCACGAGGGATAGAAGGTTCCCAGAATCATCTAGCATGTATCACATAAAAATGTTACAATAAGACATTCATGAAGTAGAACCTGATAATATATAATAAAAAATATAGATGACATACATAGGTGCCAGTACTATAGTAAACTGATAGATAGATAGATAGATAGATAGATAGATAGATAGATAGATAGATAGATAGATAGATAGATAGATAGATAGATAGATAGATAGATAGATAGATAGATATGGGATAGATAGATATGGGATAGATAGATAGATAGATAGATAGATAGATAGATAGATAGATAGATAGATAGATAGATAGATAGATAGATAGATAGATAGATATGGGATAGATAGGTAGATATGGGATAGATAAATAGATAGATAGAATGAGATAGATAGATATAGATAGATCAGATAGATAGGAAGATAAAGCCTTACCAGCATATAACGTGTGGAAAAATAAAAGATAAAAATCAGATAGTAAAGTGAGATTTTGGTGTAGGGGGCGCCACAGCTCATCATGAATTATACTAGGAGTTCCACCACTGCCGCCACCCTCCTCCCCCTCCCGTCACATTCCAGTTTTACCCTACCCGGCTGAGCTTGGAGAAACTGGCTGAAAGACACCAAAAGTTGCAAAATGTAGGGCCAACTTTGAGATGTTAAATTGTGGGACCTTTCAAAGCTTTTGTTAGAACTTGGCACTCCAAAAATAATGCAACAAATACATGTAGTTTATTGTATTTCATAAAGAAATCCATTGCATAAATCGAAGTTTCGGCCAATTATTAGGTCTTTATGAGAACCATGCTATTGATCGCTATGACAATAGAATATAGATGTACCTTTTACCTCAGCACTGCAGAGCACTTTACTTATTATCTTTGCTTGCACCTTTTCTTTTCCAATATATTCTGACGAAGGACTAATAATTGACCAAAACATTGATTTATGCAGTGGATTGCTTTGTGAAATGCAATAAACT
>VIAB01034936.1:8851-26061 GCA_009801035.1 Oophaga pumilio
AAGACACCAGTTATTAGTGACAGGTTGAAGAGGTGGGTTTTGCCTGCAATGATGACAGTGGTAAAGTTTGGAATGAGATGGGATGTTATTGTGCCAAGTTCACAGGTAGTGTTGCAAAGTATTCAGCTGAGTTGAGAGGGAGGGGGAACTGGTGGACGCAGGAACGAATTGAAGGTGCTGAATAGCTGTTTAGGGTTATGAGACAGTCGGTTTGCTTTGCTGCAGTCAGAATTTGAGCAGCATTTTTACAACTTCTGTTATGGGACGGGAAACTCCGCTCCCTTTCTTTGACAGCCGTAAGACGGTACTCTTTATAGATGAGGGCCAGAAAGAACATGTGCTCCAGTAGATGGCAAGCACTGCCTCAAGTGGCCTTTGCTCCTCTTCCTCCACATTAACATCACACACAGTACAGTCCTCAGTGGTGGCACCCCAATTAACCTTTTTTTCCCCCACATCACAACTCTCTAAGCATCTAACTGACTGTTGGGAATCACAGATGACTGAGTCTGCAGATCTCTTCACACATTGTATGCCATGGGCATAGGAAGTGTACTCTAAAGATTCACAGAGTCAAGATGAGGAAATCATCAGCACCGAAGGCCAAATTTTTTCTGACTTAGATCTATGGCCAGATGAAGTTTTGTCCAAGCATAAACCAAACCCTCGTCAACAGACATTAACCCCATTGGGTGAAGGTGATCCATTTGTGACAAGACTCAGATTTTTGAGGCGCTCGTGGACTGTATTGTCCTGTCAAGGCAGGAAGAGGAGGGTGACTCTCAGGGCAAGGAGTAGAAGAACAGAGAGGATGACGATGAGATAGTAGATCACACTTGGTGTAAACCCAGAGGCATGCAGCTGTAGCTCAGCAGAGGAGGAGGAAGACAAGGAGGTTACGTAGACACAGAGTTATGAAACCACGACAACCAATGCATCCTGAGGCCCAATTCTCGTAGTGGACAGCAGCGTTCACAGCTCTGCAGTTTCCTAGCTTGGGTCTTTTTTTCAGACCGGCAAAAATCTAAAAAATCGTGTTATCTGTCAACTTTTATAAAAACAACTTAGCGTAAAAAATGAAATCATTACAGTACGACATGACCTGGCACATGCGCGATCAACATCCGTTAATCTGGGAATATCACTGTTCTAAAATGCAGACTAGCGGGTCTCGCCAACCACTGTCCACCCCATCAACTGCATCTTCTGATTCTTCCTCCTCCTTCACTGTGGCAAATGTTGTCACACAGGTCTCTGGCCAAAGAACTTCCACTTGTTTACCCCCTACTGTTGAGTTGACTGTGATCCTGTCAGCTGATACGGAATTGGAGATGCCTGCTGTTTTTGACTGATCTTACATACTAAGAACACCCCATCTTTCTCAATCCACCGTAACATTCCCGCCTCTCACAGTCCAGCAGCTTGTGTTCACCCTACTCCACACTTTGTCGGCACAGCTAAAAAACCTAATTTGTGCAGTTGTGCTTAAGAAAAAAAATCTTCACTCCTACACATGGCACAGTTAACAGCTTGAATTTCATTATCTTCAATCTACTAATAATAATAAACTTTATTTGTATGTCACAAACACATTACGCATAGCTTTACGAGTCAGCAGTTCATATAAAACAGTCAAAAGTTACCAATTACAAGTACTTATTTACAATGATGGTACAACCATCTTGAGGAAATGGGGGGTAGATAAAGTCTGCATGAACCTTTTGGGTATGGTTGAGTTTGATAGTGAATTATGTTCAGAGAAGTACAGAATGAGCTATATATATAAATTGGACTTTGATTAGGGAACATGATAGGCCGCCCTAAACAGATATGTTTTTAGGAAACAGCTAAAAATGTCTAAGTTGTGGTTATACTCCTACTTTCATGGGGACAAAGGGTAAGAGGTGAGTCATCTAGGTAAGAGATTGAACTGAACCGAACAAAGTCCAGAACAGGGGTGTTACAGTCTTTATGTGTCTCAGAGTTTGAAAGTTGTGAAAGGCCACGAGAATTGGCTAGAGATAGAAGCTAGGATACAGTTGAAGAGGTGGAGCTGTTGAAGTCTCCCAGGATAAGGGTTGTCAGTTCTGAGGACATGAAGTGTGGATGCAACGCATAAAAGTTTCAAGGAAGTGGGTGGGTGAGCCTGGGGGCCGGTATATGACTGCTACTCTGAGGGAGAGGGGATGGAACACCCTGATGGTGTGAACCTCAAAAGAAGAATGGCGTCCAATTGGCCTGCATTTATTTATTGGGTTAAAAACAGTATTGTTGCTGGCAGCGAGGAATGTAGGGTTATTGTGGAGTTAGCAGTGATCGTACAGCGGGATATACGCATATTCCATGTGTTGTAATCTGGATATGAATAAGCCGTATGCTCACTATTACTTTTCTGAGAACTAATTGTGAACAACCTGCGTTCTCCTCAGATAATTCGTCACCCAATCGTGTCATTGTCTGGACGATAGGGGCCAGCTGAGATCTATTCGCTACTAAGATAACAGTGCATGTCTCTGTATGACTCATGGCCTTTAATCTCTGATTTTTTACCGATTTTATAAAATTTTGCTCGTGTTTACAAATGTGCCATATAAGTGCTGAATTTATGTTTGCCATCGTTTTTCGAACAAATTCGCTCATCACTAGTAGTAAAGTGGGGAAAAAAAGTATTTAGTCAGCCACCAATTGTGCAATTTCTTCCACTTAAAAAGATGAGAGAGGACTGTAATTGACCACAGCTATGAGAGTCAAAATAAGAAAACAAACCCAGAAAATCACCTTGTCTTATTTGGAAAGATTTATAAATTTAGTAGTAAAACAGTATTTTAGTGAAAAAAAAATACATTTTTTGTTTGCACATCTAAATGATATAAAGTTTTGTGATTCACCTGTAGGTTAAAAATATTCAGCACAACACTAGATGAATTCCTTGAGCAGTATAGTTTCCAAAATGAGGTCAATTTTGGGGGGTTTCAATACTTTTAAGTTTATTCTTGTTGAGTTTTTTCCTTGTAGATTTTCCTATTTTTATTAATTTGATAATAAGTAAAATTTGAATTGTATATATACTGAGTTATGTATTATATTTATAGGTTTTGATATTCCAAGAGGTTACACAACATTGGTTTACTTTATTATATGTACTATATGTTAATAAAGCGACACAGGCTAGATTTAAAAAAAATTGACATGGTCATTAAGGTCAAAATTGTTTCAGTCACTAAGAGGTTAAAGAGGACCTGTCACTGTTTTTTTTATTTGAATTAAGTACCTCGCCCAGTTGTAGCTACTACAAGGATACTGGTTCAGTTTTTATTTTTTTCTGTACCCCTCCATTCCAAACCTATTCCCCACGCTGATAAATGTGCAAGCTATCCCTTCAACCAACTTGGAGTATAGCACAGAACATCTCTCTGGGCTTGGCCACATTTTGATTGGCAAATAACAAAGGTGTTAAGGCTCACCTTGTAGTGTGGATTCTCTAAGCCCCTGGTTCAGGTGAGTGCGTGGTCCTCAGTCGTTGGTGCAGCAGAAAGAAGGCACATATGGTGTGAGGATTTGGAGCATTGAAGGAGGAAGGCTGACAGGACACAGGAAAGCAAGTATGGAACAAGGACTTGGAGTACTGGAGTTTTCAGGCAGACAGGACACAGCAAAGTCCAAGACAATGCATGCAGATTCAAGCCAGGAGGCCAGGGGCAGGTAGTGGTGCACAGTAAAACAAACAGAACCAAGAGTCTTAACCCCTTAACGACCTCCAATACGCATTAACACAGTGGCCATTAAGGGGCCTTATTCCCTCATTGGCATTTTATAAAGGCAACAGGGAATTAGGCTGTAGCGCCCCCCAGCCTCAGAAATTCTTCCGGGGATAGCTGAGACCCTAGGGATCATGATCAGGGACAGTTTTTCCAGTTCCCAATTACATGATCGCCATTATTGAATGAATAACTGTGATCACATGAAAAAAGTGTTCCCGCTATTAAAAACATTTATCTCTCTTCTGACATGATATACATTTAAGAGGAGAGAGAAATGAGGTCCCTAAACCCCCCGATACCTCTGCCATCCCACCAGCTCTGTCTCCGGGCCTCCGCCATCACTTCCTGAAAAATAAAATGGCAGGCACATGCACAGTGCACCAGCCGAGATCTGCCAGCCGGCCCCTGGCAACAGCAGGGATTTTTCCTATTGGTTCATTTTGATTACTGTGATCAAAAGCCAATAATTAGTCATCCCCACTTGTGTCATCCCCTTAGTCAGAAAACAAATGGTTTTGTAAACGTTGTTGGAAAATTGAGAAATTGCTCGTCAACTTTTAACTCTTCTGACTTCCTAACAAAAAACATTATGTTTCAAAAATTGTGCTGATGTAAAGTAGACATGTGGGAAATGTTATTTGTTAATTTATTTTGTGTAGTATATCTGACTTAAGGGCATTCAAAATTCAAAGTTTGAAAATTACATTTTCTAAATTTTCATAAATATGTGCAGCTCATATCAACCAAAATTTACCACTAATATGAAGTACAATATGTCATGAAAAAACATTCTCAGAATCAGTGGGATTTGTTGAAGCATTTCGGTGTTATCACATAAAATGACACCGGGCAGATTTAAAAAATTTGGCCTGTTCTTTAAGGGTAAATTTAGCTCCATCACTAAGGGGTTAATACCAAGACACAGGTCTGTGTCTTGCTGGGTCTTAATCCTGCTCATACAAGAATTGTACATATGACCAGGTTTTTAATTACATCAGATAGGGATTACATACATTAGTCAGGGACTTCCCTGATACGGGTTTACCTTGACGTTTGGTAGAGCGGCTTAAGATACATTTTTTGCAAAAAACGTATTAACCAAATACCCTGTGTTTTTCCATCTTTTTATTAGCACTTGCTGTTCACTGTTATTTTTTTGCAACAGAGTATTTTTTGGTTTTACTGTGCTTTTTTATGTTTTCAGTCTTCTGGTGGTGTGAACAATGTCCCTACAGGCTTGTTCACTGTGTGCATGGCTCATGTGTTTCTGTTTTTAATCAATTGTTTTTTGTTTCTACAAGACCAGGGAGTTTTCCACCCCTCCTTTGTGAGCCATGCACATTTAAGCCATTATATGCTGTGTTCACATTGGACATTACCTTTCTGAATCCTGCTCATACAGGTATTGTATACATGACCAGGTTTTTAAATACATCAGATAGGGATCACATACATTAGTCAGGGACTGCTCTGATACGGGTATACCTTGATGTTTGGTAGAGCGGCTTAATATACATTTTTCACAAAAAACTTATTAACCAAATACCCTGTGTTTTTCCATCGTTTTATTAGCACTTGCTGTTCACTGTTATTTTTTGCAACAGAGTATTTTTTTGTTTTACTGTGCTTTTTAATGTTTTCAGTCTTCTGGTGGTGTGAACAATGTCCCTACAGGCTTGTTCACTGTTTGCATGGCTCATGTGTTTCTGTTTTTAATCTTATATGGGCATAGGTAGATGTCTACATGAGAGTGTAACAAGAAGTCATGACATATCTCGAGAACATTTGCAGGAGGTGCCATTGATGAGGAGAGGCTACCATCTGCTAGTCAGCTGAAGTCAAGCGGAACCAAAGTACGTTGGAAGGTTTGCAGGTGGAGTGACTTTGTGTGCTGGCTGGACTGGATTAGGTGACCCACAGGAAAGACTTCCCTAGTACAAAAGTCCTGCGCGCCCATCCACAAGGAGATTTGGCGCCCGTGAAGGGAGCGGGCAGACGTGCTTCAGAGACACTGCTGAGATTAAAGTGACAGACCTTAGTGGGGAATCTACATCACCCAGCTGCTGGTCACTGCCTGACAAGGTCCAGATTCCCCAGAAGATATCCGCAAGAACGGCTTACACTGGTCAGAGTCATTAACTGCACCCTGTGCTGGTCAAACCTCTTAGGCCCAACTTCGCCTGTCAAGTGCTGAGGTCCAGTCTTCTGCCTTGAGCCAGAGAGACTACCGCCGACTGTGAAGCTGAGAAGAGATATGCAAAGACTGTGATTGGGAGGAACTGTGCGAGTGAGTAGGACTATAACTTCCAGCTATCATCACCGATGCTGGGGTCGGCTGTGATTAGGAGTACAGGTTCATAGGGGGCCAGTTGGTGCATGGGAGACTCAACAGGCTTTAATAGACTACGTCAGGAAGAGACTTGCAGGTTAGTGGGAAACCCAGTAACCCCTGCAGGGCCAGAGCTTTGAGTGAGAACTCACGTGGTGACTCCCAAGACTGAGCGCACCACCTTTGTAATAATGACACTAACGTTATGCAGTGAAAGACTTTCTTCTTTATTATAAACTTGTTGTTATTCTACTGCTAAATTGCTTAGCTACTAACACTAATTGTTTAAAAATTACTGTTGTATATAAATAGCATTATATCAATCCATGGCTGTTTCTTGCTCATGATCTCTTCTCATTTGATCCAGACACCTGCATTACAAGAGCACGCCAGGCCACTTGTAAAACCTGGTATGGAGCACAGCGGAGAGCAGCGGCCATAGGGAAAGGTGATGAACCACTGTCAAGCAGAGGTTGATGCGTAACAAGAGGAAAAAAAGCAAATGCCCAGAGAGTTCTTTGGGCATGTGTCAAGTTGGTTGAGGGGAATATTTGCACCATTTTTTCTGAAGAGGGAAGAGAGGTCGGCATAAGTTTGGAACAGAGGGGCACAGAAGAAAAATAAATCTATTCTACAATTAGTGGAGCAGCAGCAATTGGAGGAGTGCTAAGTTTAAAATAGAAAAATTCAGTGAAAGGTTCTCTTAATGCCAATTTTAGCAAGTAACGGTACCATTTTTTAAGTACTATTTTATGTGGTATTGAGATATAACAACTTTACCATATAGGTGTATTGCATCTATAGTACAGGAATTGTTATATTTTATTTGAGAATACAGACGTAATACCTGCATTTATGTTTTATTAGGTATTGTTACAGAAGATGGGGAAACTTGGAGAACCTTTTTCTTCTTTACAGATTCAATATTGGTTTTGTTTAAAAAGCAATGCATCAAAACTACATCAAAAACTATGTAAAAACTGTATGTGTGATTCTCGTTTTTATGATAATCACTAGCATTTAGCTTGTTCAAGTGTTTGACTATAATAAAAAAAACTAATAACTTAGAAACATACTAGTGAGTGAATCTTTTTCCGATTTAAATTTCAGAAATATGGTATTCATTTTCCCAGTAACACCACAGAATAGGCAGTCTACACTGAAGAAGGGTGATGTTCAATAAACTAAATTGTCTTCATGTCCTGTATGTCTTGCCAACAATGGTGAGAATATGAACTTTCGTTATCTCTCCCTTATGGGCTATATAATAGACAATTCGGAGAAACCCCTTAAAGATATTCAAAATCAAACATCAGGAAAATAAGTAGTAAGTAGATAAGATCTGAAGCACAGCTGCCCATGCATAACGACTGTTTAACCCATAGGGAAGTGAGAGATGCACAGATGACATATATCATAGTAATTGCAATGTTGTGAAAGAAAGATGGGGACTAACAGCACGTGATGAAAATAAGACAATGTCAACTTCAAGCATTATTATTGTGAAGTCTGATAAGTGGTACAGTCACACCATATATATCATCATTATCACTAGATTTTCTGCTTGATAATCTGAAGTTCAATAAACTTCCTATTAAGGATATAAATTTAAATATAGGAGATCAAGCAAAAGGAAAAAGTTGAGTTTTCGTTCTTTCATTTTTTACTAGAAATGCATGGTTTATAATAGGTTACAAGGATTTTCCACCATCTGGAAAGTGGACCCTAAACAATGCAAAATGCAGAAAATAACAAGCAGCCCAGATACTCACCTTCCTGCCTCTGCTCAGTACTCAGTGTTTTGGCTGCAGTGGTGATGTGATATTGGCAGTGCTCATCCCACTGCAAGAACCAAGCAGTGGCAGGGAGCCAGATCCTGAAGCACAGAAAGTGATTACCTGATCTTTTTCTTATTTTTGATATTTTAGAGTGTTTAGGGTTCATATTGCAGAAATTAAAAATCCCCTTTTAAGTTATCTCATTAGTAGATTGTCTACAGTTCATAATAAACATTAACAGCCTATTTAGATGGACTGAATCGGTAACTAGGATTCATTAGAACACTCGCTCCCCATTATTAGCATTCATGAACAAACCAGCAATCATCCAATTTACGAGCAAAATGCCAGCAATAAAGTCATTGTTCTCTGCAACACATCGTCCTGGGCAAACGGGGATGTGCTGCTGATAACTACGCTATTCTATGTGCACAAAACGATCCTATTAAAGGGGTTGTCCAGTCTTTTGCTAAAAGTCTGTAGTCACTCTTCTGAATTCTCCTAGAATGCACACTGCAGTGAGAGCAGGCAATTACGTGACCGCAAATATGCGATTTGCATACTTACGGCCAAATTCACACTGGCCATGCAAAGGCTCACTCAATTCACATTTATTTAGGTATACCATGTTGCAAACTTGTTGTCACATGATCTGCTCTCACTGCAGACACCAGGGCAAGCGGGAAGAGCTGAGCCTAAGCGCCAGAATTGGTGCATCTACAGCTGAGGACTTGTGTCAATATGCATGGCCCCTTCCAAGCCTATTAATATCAGTCCGCAGCTGTCTGCTTAGCCTTTGCTGGTTAATAAAAATAAGGGGAACCACATACCAGTTTTTAAATTAAATTTTATATTTATTAGTTAAGTACATGTACAGTAAAGTACAAACCCACAACACCAATTAGATATCTCACCGTCATCTTTATATTCTATCTATATATTTATTCTATCTATTCTATCTTTTCTATTCTGATGATTCACCCTGTCAATTTACTGTACTTGGCTGATGAAATGTCGGGTTTCCTATGAGGTGGGTGTGTTATTTTTTATCTTGCACCCATTAACATTGGTCTCAGCCATGTTAAGCGTCCATACTCAGCACGCTGCGATTTTTGTCTCACCCCAATTCCAGGTGAGGAAAAACTTACAGATGAATACTGCCTAATTGAATAACATTGTTGCGAGTGCAATGAAATTTTTTTCTCACATTGCACTTGCCGATTTTATATGCAGAGGTGAGCGAAACCTAACAGGACCTCTGGGATCCCTGCTGCTGGCTCATGAACCTTGCTGAATGTGGCTTTCACGGTAAGAAAGGTTGGGGACTACTGTTCTATGGCAATTCTATTAAGGTATGAACAGCCATATGTATGAGAGTCTAGTACTCATTCATATAGGGCAATTTTGATGCACCTTCTGAAACTTTTGTTTCCAAAACTACAAAATGCCCATAATAAGGCTAATGTTTAACCTCCAATGCCCTAGCACAGTGATGGCTAACCTTGGCACTCCAGCTGTTGTAAAACTACAACTGCCAGCATGCCCTTGCAACCTGCAGCAGTTGAGGCATGCTGGGAGTTCTGGTTCTCCAACAGCTGGAGTGCCAAGGTTCGCCATCACTGCCCTAGCAGAATGTTGACCTCTAATGTAAGGTATAAAACAGCAGGAAAAAGAGTGCAATACCTTAAGAAGTAGTAATAAACTAATCAACATGCAAAATTATGCAAAAATATTCCACCACTGAAATGCTGGGGAGCAACGTGTACATAAAAAGATGACTAAGCTTAATAATACGCAACGAATAAAGCAAATAAACTTCCATAATGAAAAAGCAATGTTTCTAGCTGAAAAAGCGGCCACATAGACAGGAAATGAACATTACCCAAGCCACAACGCCAGCGGCCATACGCGTGGGGTTCTCTCTCCTCTATATACCTTTGCATATATGACCTCTTCATAACCAATCCATCGCAAGTTCATTTTCAGTGTTGTCAAATCTGTGGTCCTATGATTTATGGTATTGTGCCGGTAGTATATCATGTTTTATACCTTATATTAGAGGTCAACATTTTGCTAGGGTATGTAGCAGACTGAAATTGTTTTTATATTCACATATGGTCTATATTTTTCCTGATGTTTCATTAAGAAACATTGATTTTTAACATGACCTTTTCTTTTGGCATGCTTATTTTCTTACTTTTGTATTCTATATATTGGTTTGGCCTGCCTTAGGTAGATCCCTTCTTTTTATGCAATGGTGCACTCGTTGCATTTTTTAGAAAACTAGAACTTGTTACAATATTGAGAAGCTTTTGCTATAAAATTCGTTTAGGATCCACACATGGGTTCGGCTGCATAAAGCACATGCAAAAACTGCACAAAAACTTCCATGTGTTAAAAACTTAGTTGTTCACATTAACATACAGTTTTGTGGCAGAAATAACTCTAAACTTTCTATTTGCTTTAATAATGAACACGCCGTTCTAGTGCAAATCTGAGTTGTGTGATCAATGCTGTGTTTCAATTCAATTCATTGAGTTTTTTGGGCTTTTTCTCAGTGATACCTTTGGATTGTATACACCTAGAAAATATTTGAAGAAGGTGTCTAGGCATGAGATTTTCTACTAAGCTTTCAATAGTTTCTCTGGAAATCTAAATTGCTTGGCACAGAAATCTCCCATAGAGATTAGCAAAATGTTCCTTTATAAATATCTGTGTTTCACAGCTGGCATCGAAAGTATACAAAAGTTTCCCAAAGCCTGGACAGCTGAGTCCTAAAATTTCAGGTTAAAAGATAAAAAATAGTTGGTCAGTGTTGACTATATATGACCTATTACACTTAAATACACTTTATTTTTATGCGTTTTTAAGCTTTTGTAAAAAAAAAATCCCATGAATTTACAGGATTATTAACAAGGCTTTTCTCATATCATTTATAATATTTTGTACATTCATTGTTTACTTTTGTATTTCCAGTCCTAAAGAGAAGTCTATGTGGAAAAGAACAGAAACAAATATACATATCCAGACCATGGGGTGGTTTAAAAAATAAAAAAATACACTGATCCATAAAAATTGGTTATTTGCATTTTAAATAGTGATGAGCGAACATGATAAGGCATTATCCGAGCATGTTCGTGTGCTGTCGAGTGTCTTCGGCGTGCTCAGAAAGTATGTTAGAGTCCTCGTGTTCGACAGCCGCAACACATGAAGGAATTGCCTGTTTGTAAAGCAATCCTGCATGTGTTGTGGTTGTCTGGACCCAGGACTCCCTTCAAGACGTCGAGGATTCATTGCCGGGAACTGGATCCTCACCTTCTTCAGGACCTGGCCAGACCCCTCATGCACCTTAGCGCTATCATTAAAGCCTAGGATTCCTCACTCTGGTCGTCAGATTGATAAGTCTATTGTTACTGAACTCTCCTTTAAATCCCCTATTCGTGTGTTATCTCACTCTGCATATTCGTTATACCTCTTTTATACCTTTATTCTCTCCCTGGAGTATTCCCTGTTTCAGTAAACCCTACGTTAACCCTTGCTCTGCCTCCTTCCGTTTCCATTTCCCTGCGGATGATAACATGTTGTCCTGGACTTCTCAATCCGATACAGATGGTGGAGCTCCTCCATCACTCGACCTTGAAAGCAAATGACTTGGTCAGAATGGATCCTTTTCGGGCATCCATACACCCAGATGAAATCTCGACAGATAGCCTGCGCAGGTGACTCAGCCATCTGATCCTGGGTCGGAGTCACCACAGCAAACTTAGTGAAATGATCGGTCACCACAAGACAGTGTTCATATCCGAGATGAGCAGGACCCATGATCAGATAGTCAATCACAAGCAGTTCCAGAAGAGCGAATGTCATAATGGTCTGCGTAGGGGCTCTCTGCTTTGGAGGTTTAACCAATTCACAATTTTGACATTGTTGACAAGCTTCTTCTACTGCATTCTTCAGTTGGGGATGATAGACCAGTATCTGCAACCACTGCAATGTCTTTTCTGGACCAAAGTGAGCTCCTTTTACATGGGCTTCCGTGCCACCTCACTGATCACCTTTTCAGGGAGTACCACTTGCCAAGTGACTCCCCATCCTCGCACCAACTGTACCTTCCAATACTCAAACCATTTTCCAGTTGGAGCCTCTCCCACTGTCAGAGAATCTGCAGAATTCCTGGGGACAAGGTGTCTCACTACCTCTGGCTGGGGAGTTATTTTACGGCCACCCATTGTCTCAACTGTGCGAGTTCTCTATCTTCCTGCTGAAGCCGCATCCAGTCATCTCGTGGTCATCCCAACAGATGTTTTCCCGACACTTCTTTGACCTGTTCCAGTGTCGTCGCCAGCATCCTTTTGAGGTTCCAGAACCCAGGGATCTCCTCTGCATCTAACTCTTTGTCTCAGTCATGGCCAGATCGCTCGTGGGTCACCCTGGACAGGGCATTGGCATCTGTATTCGCAGCTCCTTTTCAATATCGATATATTGCCATACGGGCCACCCATCTTTGCTTCAAGGCCCCCAGTTTCACATTTTCTAGGTGGGCTAGGGGATTGTTGTCAGTGCGTACCAAGACTTCGGATCCCGACAGGTACTCGGCAAACTTCTGTCATCGCCCACACTAATGCCAGTAGTACCAGCTTAAATGAACTATAATTGTCTGGATTTTATTCTGAGTCATGGAGAGATCAGCTCTCGTAGGCAATCACTCGCTCCTTTAAGTCCTGTACCTGACACAATACAGCTCCTAGTCCCTGGAGACTTCCATTGGTGTGAAAGATGAAAGGTTGGGAGAAGTTTGCATAGGCCAGTATAAGTGCCTCAGTCTGGGCCATCTTCAGGGCTCAAAAGGCTCCTTCCTGGCTATCTCCCCACTGGATGGTCTGATTCTTTGCACCAGACGGCACTCCTTTCAATAACTTCAGTAGTGGATTAACAATCCGAGTGAAGTCCTTCACAAACCGTCGATAGTACCCTGTAAGCCCCAGAAAGGCCTGCATGTCCTTCACTGTCTTCAGAGTGGGCCAGTCTTGTACCGCCGTTATCTTCTCACGCGCAGGTCTCACCCCCTCAGCGGATACAACATGTCCGAGCTATTCAATCTTCTTGCTGAAAAGGTGGCATTTCTGAGGTTTCACTTTCAGGCCGTTCTTCTGCAGCCAACTCAACACCTGCTCCAGCCGTCGGAGATGCTCCTCAAAAGTAGCTGCATAAATGATGATGTCTTCTAGGTAAATGAGTGTAGCTTCAAAGTTCAGGTCTCCTAAACACCGCTCCATCAGCCGCTGAAAGGTTCCAGGCACGGTGGTAAGACCAAAGGGCATCTGGTTGAATTCAAACAATTCCATAGGCAGTATGAACTCTGTCTTCGGCCGGTCTTGCTCAGCCATGGCCACCTGCCAATATCTACTAGTGAGATCTAATGACGAGTAGAACTTGGCTTTTCCCAGGGCAGACAATGACTCCTCAATTCTTGGTAGGGGATAAGAGTACCGCACTGTGCAGGCATTGAGTTGCCAGTAGTCAACTCAAAAAACACAGGGTTCTATCCTTCTTCTGAACTACAATGATGGGGCTGCCCAAGGGCTCTGGCTTTCCCATATGACCCCACTCTACAGCATGTGTGCCAGCATTTCTTTCACTTCCTGGTACATTTGCGGTGGAATCTGTCAATAGTGCTCTCGAATCAGTGCCGCATTTCCCGTGGGAATCTCATGAGTTATGGCTGTGGTGCACCCGAAATCATCGTCATGGCGGGCAAAGACATCCTGGTATTACTTCTGTTCCTCTGGCTTTTAAACTACACATTCTAGCCGTCAACCCACATGACAAGCGGTGGATACCGCGTTCCATATGACGCTCCAAACCCCTGACTACCACTGGTAAGTGTATTGATTTTCTTTAGCGATATAGGTCAATTTCTAATAGAATATGGCCTAAATCTTGTCTCTTTACCCACAGCAATAATACTGAAGTGTTCGACATCATACACAACATAATAGGTACGCTTTCATCAATATCCACCACAGTGTGCCTCCTTATTTTGTGATCTTACAGTCTGTTATCCCTCCCACTCTAGCTCCACTTGGAACAGTTATATTTTGTTGGACTACAACAGGAATCAATAAATCTGATACAGGTAGTCCAGTCCTTACAACACTATTTCTACTATTACTGCATACTTTTCTAATCACACCATTATAATCATTATATACCCTATTGTTTTCATTAATCAACAGAGTGTTAAATCCAATACTGTGCTAAGTTCGGAACTGACCAGGACGAGCAGGGCGTCGCCAGGTCTGATATAGACCTGATGACGCTGTGCGACCAACCGATCACTGTAATGCCACAACCAACATGGCTGCGGCATTACAGGGCTTGGTAGACAATCCCTGCATGTTGATTGGTACTCTAAAGAGTGCCAAACATGCAGGGCGAGGACCCAAGCACCGACCACTGCAGAGCATGCTCGCTCATCACTAGTTGTCATGTATATGACCCATTAGTAAATTCTTCTAAGACCCCAATTTATATTAGACATTATCCGTTTTGTATGTACAGAGGAGGGAATTTACAGATTTGGCTTATAAGCTTTAACAAGTTTTTCCATAACCCCATTACATTTTCCATAACATTGTGATCACAAGATTGGAATCTTATAATATGAAGTCTTAGTCTTAGTGATTCATTAAGTAATCCAACCCTTATCTTCTGGTCTTTTTGGGTCTGGAAATTTGCAGTTTACATTGTTCAACAAACATGGATGTGACAGCTTGTTGTGAGTTAATTTGTTTTATACATAAAGTGACGATGTTACATAAATGACCAATATAGTCACCCTTTAATGACAGCGTACCCTTTGGATATGCTCTTGAAATCACAACATGGACATTTTGTGATATGATATGCTCTTGAAATCACAACATGGACATTTTGTGATATGAGCAGGCATAAATAAAACTTTCTAAAGGTCCGTTGTATTCATTATGTTTCATCTTGTCTGAAAATGACGTTTCATCTAATACAATGGCACACCACACATCTTCAAAAATAAAACATCCTCTTTGGCCTCAGGAGTGGGAAATTATCAGAATGTTCTGTACAGACTTCACAAGCACACTTCAATTGTAATTCACCATTTAATTTGCATCTAACGAAGACAGGAACAAGTACACATTAAGGTAATTATGACTTTACTATGTTCTCCTCTTCAATGACACTAATATGTTACTTATGGTTCAATCGAGCACTACATTTTGGATTACTTATAAATAAACATGTCTGTTGATTAGCTTATAAAAAAGATCATTAACAAATTGTATATGTATAGGCTTAGACGTAAATTATAACCTTTCGTCAAGCACAAATGAAGAGCAGCCTGCAATTAGCTCCATTTTTCATTATCCACCACAGTAATATTGCAAGTCCTGTAGTGATTTGTTAATTTATACTTGGTGATGAAGAAAGATAAAATAATCAACAAATTGTGTCTGGTAATTTCCCTCACAGAGAGCATATTCCACTGGGTTTTGCATTAAATAAGATGCTAAGTATTTTCTTTGGCGTTCATGGTCAAGTGATACATTGACCTGACTGCGGTAAATTTAGCAGAGACTAATGGACTTCCCACTGTGACTTTACACTTAGAAACTTTTCTACTTACATTAGTTTTCATACTATATTGCTGTAGTTACATAAAAATCCAGCATCTTGGGAGTTGTCAGTTAAAATTCAACTTTACTCAAAAACAATCAAAGCCCCAAAAAGCTGACATGTATTGGACCTTACATTAGTAATGGTATGTAGTGATGGGCGAGCACTAAAATGCTCGGGTGCTCGTTGCTTTGGTCAAGCAAACTGGAAAGCTCGGGTGCTCAACCCAAGCAAAGAGCCCAATTTAAGTCTATGGGAAACTCGAGCATTTTTCCTGTGGCCCACCCCGGCGGTCTGCAGAGGGACTAGAAATTGAGGAAATTGTTGGGAACAGTCCTAAAATGGCATGGGAACAGCTTGAGGAAGACCGCTGGAAGCATTTCTGACTCCGAGGTCACTGTTGTGTAATGATTTATATATAAAGCAAAATAAATAACAAAAAAAAATGCTCTTCCACACCTTGGGCTATGTTCACACATAGCACTTTTGATGCGTTTTTGAACTTTAGCATTGCTTTCAACCAACACAAATGCATTCACTGGGAAATGTCATTTTAACATTTTACAACCTTATCTGGCCATGTAGTGTGTGATACATCATCAGACACATCCTGTTTCAGTTATGAAGCAGGGACTCTGAAAGTCACAAAGCCTATTTTTATAGGGCCATCAGGCGGCCTTTACTATTCTTAAAGGGCCAGCAGTCGGCCCTCAGTATCCTTAGAGAGCCATCAGTCAGCTATGCTTTGTTGTTCCCATTATTGAACAGTGGGTCTCCCATACTATTGTAGCGTATGCAGTGAGTGGCAGGGCTGCCCCAAATTTGGAAGCACCCCAATACCCCTTTGAAGAGAAGTACAGGAGGGCCTCATGAAAACAATGTTCACATTATTGGGAAGTGTTTCTCCCATACTGTTTGCCTATGCAGTGAATGCAAGGCCTGGCCAAAATTTAGACGCACCCTAATACCCCTTTGAAGAGGCGTATAGGAGGGCCCCCTGAAACCAGTGTTCCCATTATTAGGAAGTGGGTCCCCATACTGTTTGCATATACAGTGAATGCAAGAGCTGCCAAAAATTTTGATGCACCATAATACCCCTTTGAAGAGACGTACAGCAGGGTCTCCTGAAAACAATGTTTCCATTATTAGGAAGTGGGTCTCCCATAGTGTTTGCCTATGCAGTGAATGCAAGGGCTGCCAAAAATTTGGAGACACTCCATTGCCCTTTGGAAGAGACGTGGAGGATGACCTCATTAAAAAATGTTCCTATTAGAAAGGAACGGGTCTCCTATACTTGTAATACCCATGCACTAAGTGTATTTTTCTGACAAACATTTACCCCTGGGGGGTAAACATGAACATACTGTATACCAATTTTTTTCACAAACACCCTTTAAAAAAATTATGTGGGTGTTGCATCATGGACCACGGTCACCCTGGTGATATGGTGGTGGAGGATGAGGATGAGGAGAAGGTGGAGGACAACAGCAAATAGCCAAAATCAGGAGGTGTACACCCATGTGTGGATGTGAAGATGTGCATGGGAATAGACCTCCCAAAAAAGGACACTGGTTTTGAGTTTATGTTATGCTGCTATCATTCGGTGGAGTAGCGAAGTCTGGGACAACCGAGCACTTGTTCATTATTATAAGAGTCAGCTTGTCAGCATTTTCAGTTGACAGGCGGATG
>VIAB01034946.1:14024-24938 GCA_009801035.1 Oophaga pumilio
AATTGGCCTGGTCTTTAACCTACAAAATGGCTTGGTCGTTAAAATTAAAATGGCAAATTTGCATTTTTTTTGATACTGCAACATGGGAAAAATATCATTTTTTTTTTGCAACTTCACTTCACTTGGATTTTTTCCCCTTTTTTCAGTAGACTATGAGGTCAAATGAATGGTGTCATTTAATCATTCAAAAGTACAATTTATCTTGTAAAACACAAGCAGTCATGTGTATGTGGACAGTGAAGTAAAAAAATGTTATGGCTCTTGAAAGGAGGGAGAAAAAAAGCAAAAACAGAAATTGGGCATGTTGGAAATGGGTTAAGAAATTTGTTCCAATATTTTTGACCATAAAGCTTATATGCATACAGATATATAATACATAGGATACATAGCAATTTATAATATAATATGCAATGGAATATGTACAGATGTTGTAAAAAAAGAAGAAAGCACAGTACCTTTTAAAGAAAAATTAAGACTTGGTGGGAAATAAGGAATTTCCACTGTAGAAATATTAGAGCAGGGTGATGCTGTCAGAAATTGCCATGCAGCACAAAATAGTTCCAAGTCCACTTGGAAAAGTTCTCTTTCATCACTGATGCTTGTTAACTTTACACGTTTTCTTCAATATTTTTTTCAATCTTATTCCAGAGTTTTAAGAAATACCCAGGAAGTTCTGGAAAATGTCCGATCTATCAGTCAATTGTGGTTTCAAAAAAGTTTGGCAGTCAGATTCAAAGCAAGCTGATGTCCATGTACTGTAAGTGCGTCTAAGATATCTTCCTGCAGAGAGTGAAATGAGCACACATATCATTGCACTGACCTTGTAACGTGAGGGTTTTTATCTTCAACTTTCATATGGTAAATATCGAAACTATCTTGCTCAAGAAAAATCTGTAGCGTGCAGAGAGATCAGCATAGATAAGGTTCAAATTTCAAAAACAAGATCAAATTAATTTGCATTTCAGTAGAATTTCTATCTAAAATTAAAATCAACGCTTTTGTGCAATATTAATCATTTCTGTGTTCTTAGCCTCAATTTATCTGGGCCTCATATAGAAGTTTTATAAAATGTGCCACAATCATTTAAAGTGAAAGAAAACAGAAGAGGTAACCTCACCAATAGGGTTGAGCATTCCGATACCGAAACCCGGTTCCGATACCTGAAATCCAATGTAAGTCTATGGGAACAAAATATCGGAATTAAAAATATTCCGATATTTTGTTCCCATAGACTTACATTGGATTTCAGGTATCGGAACCGGGTTTCGGTATCGGAATGCTCAACCCTACTCACCAACAATAAAAACACCTGTGCCACGACGAAGAACAGCGAACGGAGCCGGACAGGCAGGTGGAAAAAAAAAAGTCCCTTTTCCAGGAAAACGTCTTCAGGTAAAGTAAAACTTGAAGTTTATTTCACAAAAACATTAAAACCAGGAATAATAGCACATAGCAAACCAGACTACAGAGAAATAAGGCAACAACTGACTAGTTTCGCCATACAACCTTAATCATAGAGAATCTACTTTTTTTCAACCACTTAAAAGTCAATCATTGTTTGTCATGATGTCATGACAAAATAATAGAAAAACATTGCAATTAACTATTCACATAAACCAGAACTTATACATTTACACTGTAAGGCAAGGTACAAATGAGTGAAAAAAAAATTCTCCATCTTCTCCATTCTGTGGGTGCACAGAAATAGCACTGCACTGCATGTCGTCAGAGTATAGTCTGATTGTTTCCATGGACTCATTGACTTGTATGGCCAATTGCAATCCAAATATTAAAACAAACTTGGGCATACAGCGATCTGGGAGTATAATAACACATTGCAATCTGTGAGTATAATAACAAACTGACACGATGCGATCGGTGAGTATAACACACTGACACATTGCGATCTGTGAGTATAATAACACACTGACACGTTGCGATCTGTGAGTATAATAACACACTGATACGTTGCGATCTGTGAGTATAATAACACACTGAGACTCTGCAATCGGTAAGTATAATACACTGACAAGTTGCGATCTGTGATTATAACAACACTCTGCTGCGATCAGTGAGTATAATAACACACTTATTCATGTCCCATTACCAAATCTGAGCAACTTCCTCCAAAAACAATGGAGACACCACTAGTCCTTTGATCTCACATGCATATGGAGTCCATAAAACTTTCACACCACTTATCTAATCTTACCTAATTAAGGATTCTCTCTTTAAGCTCAGTGTTTGTTTATTTCAGTGTTTGTTTATTTAAATGTCCATGTATCACACCATCCCTGTGCTTTTCACTGTATATAAATGTTTCTTCAAATATTTTGTTACACCAGCCTGATGAAGAGACGTAAGCAGTCTCGAAAGCTCGCCCTCTAATATCTTAAACTATATTTTGTTAGCCATTAAAAGGTATCATACCCACAAGATTCCTATTTTGCTTCTCCCACTGAAAGCACTCTATATGTTTAATAATACACTGACACGCTGCGATCTGTAAGTATAATAACATTGACATGCTGCAATCTGTGAGTATAATAACACACTGCTGCGATCGGTGAATATAATAACACACTGACACGTTGAGATGTGTGAGTATAATAACACTGACATGCTGTGATTGGTGAGTATAATAACACACTGACTGCTGCAATCGGTGAGTATATGTCATGGTCTATGGAGTTTGTGGTATTAGGTAGTTCAGAGGTTAATTTGGACGGCCTTCACTCTGGGATTCTGGGAGGCTTCTTATAGCCTCATTGTGGGGCCATTTCCTGTCGCTTATACTCTGACCCTTGGCCTATTGTGTGCTATGTTAAAGCTCAATGTGGAACAGCTTACAATGGCTCACAACCAACAACAGTTGGTGGATACTGTGCAGGGAGCTGTAGCGGCATGTGCTCCCAGTTCCGGGGGTAGGGATGCATCTGTAGTATTCCCCGAGTCTCTGGTCAAATTACCTGACCTTTTCAGGGGAGAAAAAGAAGTTTAGGTCCTTTAGGGTGGGGTGCAAACTTTTTTTTTTCTCTAAGGCCCGGCTCCTCTTGGGACGAGTTTCAGTGGATGGGGGTCGTGATTTCTTTACTTCGGGGTGCCCCACAAGCATGAGCTTTTTCTCTGTCTCCTTCTGCCCCTGAGAGAATGACAGTCAATGTCTTCTTTTCAGCTCTTGGCCGCATATATAATGAACCTGACAGAGTTCGTATGGCTGAAGATATGGTCATGAGTGTGCGTCAGGGTAAACGCTCAGCTGAGTGGTTTTTGTTCAGAGTTCCAATGCTGGGCAGCGGAGGTCTCATGGAATGATATCGCCCTTTGGGGCTTATTCCGCCAAGGCCTGTCCGAACATCTCCAGGATGCTCTAGCCCTTCACCCTCCACCTGACACCTTGGAGGACGCCATTACGCAGGCGGTGCGTATGGACCGCAGGCTGCGGGCCAGGGGTGTCATGCAATCCGAGACATCCCTATTCCACGGCAGCAAAGAGACCAGTGTCGCTCCTGAACCTATGAAGATTGGCGCCACCTTGGTCAAAGAGAAGGAGAGGAGACGCCGCTGGGAGAAACAGCTCTGTTTTTATTGCGGGGAGTCTGGTCATTGGAGAAAGGATTGCCCTCATGCCCGTCATTCTCCAAGGCAGTAGGAAGCGACTAGGTCTGGGTAGTGGTTGAGGAGGCTGCCCAGACCTTCAAGAACTTTCTTCCTCATGCCCTAAGATTTTTCTAAAGGTTGAACTGTTGGTAGACAATATTCATTTTTTTTCTACAGCACTGGTGGACAGTGGTTCATCATTCAAGCCGATCAGCTCCAATTTAGTTTCGCAGCACCAGATAGAGACAGTCAGGCTTCCTACTCCACTTAAAGTCGTTTCCATCGATTCTTCTCCTCTCACCTGAACTGGGATCCTCTCTGTTTCGGAAAAATTTGTGTGAAAAATTGGTTCTTCCCACGCGGAAGAAATTGAATGTTTTGTTATGGACAACTTGCCCTCAGGGCTGGTTCAGGGCATGCCATGGCTTCAACACCACAACCCAGTAATTGACTGGGAATCTGGCGGGATTATTAAGTGAGGGTCCAAGTGTGTTGACTGTTACCATAAATCAGTTTGTTGTGTAAAAATTGCTAAATCTGTCTCTGTGTCTTCTATCAATCTGGAGGGTATTCCGGAGAACCTGAGAGACTTTGAGGATGTGTATTCTGAGAATGAGGCTGAGGCGTTGCCACTGCATAGGCCATTTGATTGTGCCATCGATCTGATTCCCGGAGCCAAATTGCCCAAAGCTCGTCTTTTCAATCTATCGGGTCCTGAGCGCCTGGCCATGAAATAATATATTTCTGAGAGTCTCCATAAGGGGCATATAAGACCTTCAGTTTCCCCAGTAGCAGTGGGATTTTTTTTTGTTAAGAAAAAAGATGGCGGCCTACGTCCCTGCCTCGACTTTCGAGAACTTAATAAGATTACTATCAGAAACACATATCCACTACCGTTGATTCCTGATCTCTGTAACCAGCTCGCTGGCTCCAAATGGTTTTCTAAACTGGACCTCAGGGGGGACCTACAACTTGATTAGAATACGAGAGGGGGATGAGTGGAAAACGGTTTTCCTTATGTCTGAGGGGTTGTTTGAAAATTTAGTAATGCAGTTTAGTCTCACCAACGCACCCGCAGTGTTCCAAAATTTAATCAATGTTGTATTTTCGGATCTGATCGGCCGTTTTGTAGTCGTATACCTGGATGATATCCTGATATATTCTGTTGACAGAGAATCCCATTTGTTGCATGTTAAAACTGTGCTCCAGAGTCTCAGAGAAAACCAGTTGTTTGTCAAACTTGAGAAATGTTCATTTTTTGTTCAGGAATTGTCATTTTTAGGTCTGATAATCTCACCTCAGGAGTTTCGCATGGATTCCAAGAAGGTGCAAGCTATTGAGGAGTGGGTCCAGCCCCGGGACCTCAGGGGACTCCAGCGCTTCTTGGGATTCGCAAATTATTATCGCAAATTTATTAAAGGGTTCTCAAAAGTAACTAAGCCCCTCACGGACCTGACTTGTAAAGGGGCAGATGTTAGAAGCTGGTCCTCGTTAGCTAAACAGTCTTTTCTAATGAGGTTGATGCTTCCGAGGTAGGGGTGGGGGCAGTATCGTCGCAAGGACCAGCTTCCCTGACCAGTCTCAGGCCTTGTGCCTATTTTTCTAAAAAGTTCTCTCCTGCGAAGAAAAATTATGACGTGGGCAACAGAGAGCTTTTGGCTATTACACTAGCATTCGAAGAATGGAGGCATTTTTTGGAGAGGGCGGCTCATCCAATTACAGTTATTACTGACTATAAAAATTTAGAGTACATCAAATCTGCTAAGAGATTGACTCCCCAGCAAGCTCGCTGGTCACTTTTTTTTTCCAGATTTCAGTTTTCTATTACTTTTCGAGCAGGGTCAAAGAACATAAAGGCTCATGCCTTATTGCGTAGTTTTGAGCCATTGTCCCCCCGATCCGCCGTTCCCCATTCTTCATCCTAGTCTTGTGGTTGCCGAGGTGTCATCGGAGTTGGAGCGAGAGATTGTGTGGGCTCAATCTTTAGCTCCAAGTTCCAAACCAGATAACAAATTGTTTGTCCCGCAACATTTGCACAACAATCTCCTGTGGGAGTTTCATGACTCAAGGTTGAGTGCACATCCTGGTATTGCCGCCACGCGAGAAGCAGTGGCAAGAATGTTTGTGGCCTTTAATGTACTCCAAATTAAGAAGTATGTTGCAGCGTGTGGGATATGTGCCCATTCTAAGAGCTCTAATTGCTGGCCAGCCGGGGGGTTGGTGCCTTTACCAGTCCCAGGAAGGCCATGGACTCACTTGTCCATGTACTTCATTACCAATCTTCAATTATCCCGGTGTAATATGGTAATTTAGGTAATCGTTAACAGGTGTTCCAAGTTCGCACATTTTGTACCCATGACATGTTTACCTTCAGCAGAGACGCTCTCTAGACATTTCCTGTCCCAGGTGGTACGCTTACATGGGGTCACCATGAACATTGTGTCAGACAGAGGGCCTCTCTGACCTTTCCCAGCGCCTGCGCACTGCAGTACTATGCTCTGCCCTTAACAGGGCAGATAAAGTACGCCTACGCAGGAGCGTGACAGAAGCAAGGAGGAGGACGTTATCGCTAGAAGATGGGAGGCGCCGGACCCGGACTGCGACACCCATCGGACCTGACCGCCCCCCGGGTGAGTATAATATAACTTGTTTTTCTTATCTTTCAGGTTACATCGGGGCTTATCTACAGCATTATAGAGTACTGTAGATAAGCCCATAATGGCGGTGGCTGCAGCTTAGATACGAAAAATAAGGTGACAGATTCCCTTTAAGGGAGAGGTTCAGGGCACAGGTGGAGGCCCTAGAGGAGTTGAAGGAGCAAGAAGCAGTGGAGGAAGTGTTAGATACAGAGGTTTGACCTGCAAGCCTTGGGGATTCCAAGTCTTATGGAGCAGCCCCTTGATCATCTTCCCCCACAGCCTCCAGAATAATCCAGTTCCCAGTCAGTGAGATGTAATGTCGTTGCCCATGTTTGCTAGCTCATGTGTCAGTGATGAAATGCACACTGGCTGACATAGATTTTTTTCAGGCAATAGGTGATGTCTGACATACTGGTGTAGCACAGGCACAGTTTTCTTAGAGAAGTAATGGTGACTGGGCAACTGATACTGGGAGACTGACGGCCATCAACTTTCGGGAACCGTCTGTATCCACCAGGCAGAGAGGCAGCATTTCCATGGCCAACAGATTGGAGATGGTGTAGTTCAAGCTCTTAGCTTTGGCATGTGTAGAAGAAAATATTATTTTTCGCGACCACAACAGCAGGACCGAGGGCTAGCTGCTGTGCTGAGAGAGTGTGGAGTAGGGTGAACAGGACAAACTGTTGGACTGTGAGTGAGGTGAAGGCAGAGATGTTATGGTGGATTGAGAAAGAGGTGTTGTGTTAGAAGACAGAAAAACAGCAGGCATGTCCAGTTCTTTAATAGCTGACAGGCTCTCACTCACCCCGACTGTAGGGGGTAAGCAAGTGGAGTTTCTGCAGCCGTAGAGCTGTGTGAGAACACTTGGCACAGTGACGGAGGAGGAAGAAACAGCAGATGCGGTTGAGGGGATGGCCGGTGGTTGACAAGGCCTGCTAGTCTGTATTTTAGCACAGTGAGATTCCCAGACTAAGACATGTTGATCGCGCATTTGCCAGTTAATGCATGTACTGTAGTTGTCAAATTATTGCAATTTTTTCCTCTACTGAGTTTTTGTTTGCAAATTTGGCAGATGACGCGAGTTGGGTCATCTTTTGCAATCTCAAAAAAACCCAGTCTAGGCAACCCTTTTTGCCACTGCAAATTGCAGATTCGTGACCGTTGCTGGCCACAGCCAGAGTTGTGGCTGAGGATGCAGTGCTTGTCGTGGTTCCATCACTCTGTCTGCAGGAAGCTGCAACATAACATGCTCTTCTTCCTCTTCCTCCACCTCCTCTGCTGAGCGACTTAGATACAAACCTCTGGGTTCACACCAAGTGGGATCTACAACCTCATCATCATCTCAGTTCTCACACTCCTCACCAGGAAAGTCACCCTCCTCCTCTTCCTGCCCTGACACCACAGTACGCATGCGCCTTTGGTATCGGAGTCTCATCAGTTCAACTCCACATCCGGTGGTTAATGTCTGGTGACGAGGGTCTGGATTTTGCTCAAACCCTACTTCTTCTGGCCCGGAACCAGCATTAAAACATTTTGGGCATCAGTGCAGATGCTTTCTCCCTCTGGATTCTGTGAATATTTGGAGCAGACTTCTGATGATGCCCATGGAATAGAATGTGTGAACAGCTATGCAGAATGGTTCATCTGTGGTTCCCCACAGTCAGTTGGGTGTTTGGAAATTTGTGACTTGGGAGGAATCAAGGGTGATTGGGTTGCCACCTTTAAGGATTGTAATGTGTGTGATGTTAAGGTGTAGGAAGAAGAGGAAAGGTCACTTTCCAGTGCCATCCACTGGAGCACATGCTCTTTCTGGCCCTCATCTACAGTTAGGTCCATATATATTTGGACAGCGACATTTATTTAATTTTGGTTCTAGACATTACCACAATGAATTTTAAACAAAACAATTCAGATGCAGTTGAAGTTCAGACTTTCAGCTTTCATTTGAGGGTATCCACATTAAAATTGGATGAAGGGTTTAGGAGTTTCAGCTCCTTAACATGTGCCACCCTGTTTTTAAAGGGGCCAAAAGTAAGGACAGATTAAATAATTGTAAATAAAATGTTCATTTCTAGCACTTGGTTGAAAACCCTTTGTTGGCAATGACTGCCTGAAGTCTTGAACTCATGGACATCACCAGACGCTGTGTTTCTTCCTTTTTGATGCTCTGCCAGGCCTTCACTGTGGTGGTTTTCAGTTGCTGTTTGTTTGTGGGCCTTTCTGTCTGAAGTTTAGTCTTTAACAAGTGAAATGCATGCTCAATTGGGTTGAGATCAGGTGACTGACTTGGCCATTCAAGAATATTCCACTTCTTTGCTTTAATAAACTCCTGGGTTGCTTTGGCTTTATGCTTTGGGTCATTGTCCATCTATAGTATGAAACGACGACCAATCAGTTTGGCTGCATTTGGCTGGATCTGAGCACACAGTATGGCTCTGAATACCTCAGAAGTCATTCGGCTGCTTCTGTCTTGTGTCACATCATCAATAAACACTAGTGAACCAGTGCCACTGGCAGCCAGGCATGCCCAAGCCATCACACTGCCTCTGCCGTGTTTTACAGATGATGTGGTATGCTTTGGATCATGAGCTGTACCACGCCTTCGCCATACTTTTCTCTTTCCATCATTATGGTAGAGGTTGTTCTTGGTTTCATCTGTCTAAAGAATGTTCTTCCAGAACTGTGCTGGCTTTTTTAGATGTTTTTTACCAAAGTCCAGCCTAGCCTTTTTATTCTTGATGCTTATGTGTGGCTTGCACCGTGCAGTGAACCCTCTGTATTTACTTTCATGCAGTCTTCTCTTTATGGTAGATTTGGATATTGATACGCCTACTTCCTGGAGAGTGTTGTTCACTTGATTGGCTGTTGTGAAGGGGTTTCTCTTCACCATGGAGAGTATTCTGCGATCATCCACCACTGTTGTCTTCCTTGGGCGCCCAGGTCTTTTTGCATTGATGAGTTCACCAGTGCTTTCTTTTTCAGGATGTACCAAACTGTAGATTTTGCCACTCCTAATGTTGTAGCAATTTCTCGGATGGGTTTTTTCTGTTTTTGCAGCTTAAGGATGACTTGTTTGACCTGCATGGAGAGCTCCTTTGACCGCATGTTTCCTTCACAGCAAAACCTTCCAAATGCAAACACCACACCTCAAATCAACTCCAGCCCTTTTATCTGCTTAATTGAGAATAACATAATGAAGGGATTGACCACACCTGTCCATGAAATAGCCTTGGAGTCAATTGTCCAGTTACTTTTGGTCCCTTTAAAAACAGGGTGGCACATGTTAAGGAGCTGAAACTCCTAAACCCTTCATCCTATTTTAATGTGGATACCCTCAAATGAAAGCTGAAAGTCTGAACTTCAACAGCATCTGAATTGTTTTGTTTAAAATTCATTGTGGTAATGTCTAGAACCCAAATTAAATAAATTTGTCTCTGTCCAAATATATATGGACCTAACTGTACGAGGCATACCGCTGTGTGATTGCCAAAGAAAGGGAGTGGAGTAGCCCATAACATGTTGTTAGTGGTCTTTGGATAGGACGAGACGGTGTTTGTTCAGTTGAGCTTTCATTACCATTAACAGCTAATCCACGTACACCTTGAACCCCAAGCCTATTGCCCCTTCTACCATGACCTCACTTGTTCCCACTCATATTGTTTATACACTTCCCCTCTTTTAACTGCTGTTTCACAACCTTAGGCCCACACCTGTCAGTCACTTGTCAGTAAATGAACAAACACTATTTATTTTCTTAGATAGTGTACCTGCACTACACTCTTATACCTAACGATTTTTAAGAGGAAATGTGGCCTTCTGAGTCCTCACTGCAACACAGATTAATCCAAATGATTTGGATTAGCAAATACGGCCTCTTGGCTGAACCCCTATATTAGGCCTTACGATTTTTAAGAGGAAATGTGGCCTTCTGATTCCTCACTGCAACACAGTTTTATAACAAACAATGTGGAATAGCAACTAGGTACTCCTGGCTAAACCCCTTTAAGCCCTAATGATTTTTAAGAGGAAATCTGGCCTTCTGATTCCTCAATGCAACACAGTTTTTGCCTTATTAGGGATGAGGTAAATACCACAGTAAAGGAGCAAATAAAACAGCATATTACAGGTAGTGCTGGGAACCCTCCCCTTCCTACACCTGCCCAGGTCTCCGATATAGAGTCGGAAGACGAACCGGGGAAATTCGTGGCCTCTGAGGACTCAGATTTGGATTCTTCAGATGAGGAATATGGTCACCCTTATTTTCTATCCGAGGATATCAGGAATCTACTTAAACTTGTCAGATCTACTATGGGGGTTGAAAAGCCTAGAGAGCAGCAATCAATCCAGGACGCCATGTTTAGTAACCTGGAGGGGAAAAAACGTAGGGTCTTCCCCTTCCATGATAACTTATTAAATCTGATTAAGGGGATGTGTCATTGTCCTAGAGATTATGGCTTGCCTCATGCTGTCAGGAGTGTGGAGATAGATGTTGGTGGGAGCCGCTTGGTGGAATACCATCTATCAGACATTTATGACATAAATGTTTCAAATGGAACAACTTCTTTGAGAAAAATCATAGTACATACGCCAGGACATTATGAGTTCATAAATAAAAAAGAACCTATACATGTTGGGTATCTACAGTCATGGCCAAAAGTTTTGAGAATGACACAAA
>VIAB01034957.1:9790-21459 GCA_009801035.1 Oophaga pumilio
CACTGCGGGTAACTAGGCGACGTTACCTGCAGTGTCGCTGTCCTCATCGCTGCCTGTTTGGCAGGCAGTGATCATGTAGCGACACACCAGCGATCCTAATCGTTGTCGGGATTGCTGGTATGTCGCTATGTGAGACGGGGCCCTTACTCTCTCCTTACTGATAAACAGCGTCAGCAACCTCTCCCTACTGTTGAGATCAGCAGAAGTAAAATGGCGGTCATCGGTCAGGGCTTTTATAGACACTATGATGTCCCCCAAAACAAGCCAATCACTGCAATGCCCTTCTTTAAGATGGTGGTGGCCACTACCCATGTCATCTCGTTGCCCACAGTGTACGTCCTTGCTCATTGGCTGAAAAAAGGCGCCTGAAAGAATTCTGGGAAACTCGACTTTGGCACTTGTTTCGACGACCGCATGGCCGACCTCATGCTATGGTCGGGTTTCGGCCAACGAAACCCGACTTTGGCGAAAGTCGGTGACTTTTGAATTTGACCGACCTGTTTCGCTCAACTCTACTGTTCATTCAAATTTGTGTTAACATCAGCAGCAGTAGCAGCCACAGAATCCACACTAAAGATATAACAGAGTGCAGTTAGGTGACATTAATGCTTCAGACTAAAAAATGCAATATCACCTAGTCTATACAGTCAGCGATTGGGGTGCAAAAGTCCTTGGAGATTCATGACTTGTTCATCTTGAAGAAAGTTAGGCAGTCTACATTTTAAGGGGAAAGCCGGAAGGGCTTATCCATCAGGACACCATCAGCAGCACTGAAGACCAAAATGTGAAAGTGTCCAAACCCTTGGTTCTAGATGCTCTTGCACCATCCACTCCATTCGTTCACCACGTGTAAGACTTGGACTCTGTTGTGCTGGTGCACGAGTTGGTCTAAAAAAATGTCAAAGGATTCACAGAAATTGCTTCTTCCACTACTGCTGCTGTTAATGTTTTGGCATTGACGAATTGACGTGCCGCAGGTTGGAAGTCATTAGCTGCGATGCTTTACTGCTGTCTTGGGGAAAAGCTCCCTTAAGGTTGTGTAAAGGAATGTTTCGATACTCCAGCATTCACAGGTCAATTTCTATGGCAGGAATCATCTGGCAAAATTTGGTTTTATAACGTGGATTTAACAGAGTTGCAACCCAGTAGTTAGCATTATTCCTAATCATAACTATACAGTGACCATGTTGTAGATAGTGCAGCAAGAAGGCACTCATATGTCGGGCTCTACCATGAGGTCTAAGCCCATGCTATGTTGTTGGCTGGGTAACAATGATGCTTGTTTCCCCCATCCCCTCCTGACAGCCATGAACAACAGAGAGGGGAGAATTATTCTCTTCATCTGACAGTTGTTTGCCCATCATCTCTTCCTCCTCCAGTTGTTGATTGGATCGTGCACCTTTGATAACAGTTTGTCTGTTATTACCAGCCCCCCTCGTTCATAGTAATCCACCCTCCTTTGGCACCTGCCTGTGTGATGACAGTCTTGAACTTTGAGACAATGTTATCCCTTCCACAGCCTCCCCTGCTTCCTCCTCTTCTTCTGGGACCACCATCTCATCCCGTAGGTATGCAAAGTCTGCCCCAGTATGTAGATGACCGGAATAGTGATTCTGATGATGGCGTCGTAAGCGCTAACCATCTTAGTAGCCATTTCAAAACTGTGCAGAAGGTTGCAGAGGACCTTAATCTGTGCCCACTCTGTAAATGTGATATGCGCCACGTCCATACTGCATTGGCCCAGGCTATGCGACATGACATACTGCGTCATAGCTTGTTGCTGCTGCTACAGTTGCTGCAACATGTGCAGAGTGGAATTCCTCCGTGTGGCCACATCGCATGTCAACCTGTTAAATGGCATGGACGTTATCCAGAGGGTTACGAACGGTGGAAATGAACACAAAGCTTACATGCTTTTTGGAGCAGCTCACCCAGGCCAGGATAGTGGCATAGAAAATGCTGTACCACAAGGTGAAGACATGAGCCATGGAAGGCATGTGTGTGAGTTTGCTTCGCTATAGGGCCGCCACAAGGTTCGCAGTTTTCGGACAGGCCTTCCCTGGATGCAGGTTCAGTGGAGACAGCCATTGATGAAACTCAGCATGGAGAGCTGTCCTCTAGTCATTAGCTGTATGACTGCGATCTCAAAGTCATATTAATTTTATTACTGCCTGATTGTTGTCATCCCTGGCTGCGCAGTATGGAGGTGGTAGGTGTTCGCTCTGTACTGTTGGAACACATTTCTCATTAAGGCAGAGGTTGAGGGCGCAGGTGGAGTCCCTAGAGGAGTTAGAGCAGACAGATGCAGTGGAGGAAGTGTTAAATGTTAAGATTTGTCCTGCAAGCATAGAGGATGGAGCAACGCCTGTCCCCACAGCCACCAAAGTCACTCAGTGCCCAGTCAGCAAGATGTAATGCCCTTGGCCATGCTTACTCATCCAAGTGTCTGTTGTGAAATGCACCCTGGCAGAAAGAGATTTTGTCAAGAAACTGGTGATGTTGTCTGCGACATGCTGGTGCGGCGCAGGCACAACTTTCCTAGAAAAGTAATGGCGAATGGATAATTGGCACTGTGGGACTGCGACGGCCATCAGCTTTGGAAATTGTCTGTATCTACCAGGCAGAAAGGCAGCATTTCCATGGCCAACAAATTGGAGATGGTGGAGTTCAATGTCTTAGCTTTGTCATGCATAGGAAGAAACAATCTTTTACGTGACCACAACTGCAGAACTGTGGGCTGGCTGCAGTGCTGAGAGAGGGCGGAGTACTGTGAACCGGACAAACTGCTGGACCATGAGAGAGGTGCAGGAGGACATGTTACAATGGATTGAGAAACTTGTGGTGTGCTCGTTCTCTGAGATCGGTCAAAAACAGCAGACATGTTCGCTTCTGTTACAGCGGAAGGTGGCCTCTCAGTCAGCGTGACTGGAGTTGGTAAAAAATCAGAGGCTCTGCGGTCAAAGGCCTGCGTCTCAATTGTTGGCACGGTAACAGAGGAGGAGGAAGTAGCTGCAGATGTGATTGATGGGGCAGTTGATGGTTGTTGAGGTCCGCTGGTCCGCATTTTTACGCAGTGGGATTCCCATAGTAAAGCATGTTGATTGCGTATGTGAAGGTTCATACATGTAGTAGTCAATTTATTGCACTTTTTACCTCGACTCAGTTTTTTTTTGCAAATATGGCAGATTATATGAATTGGCTCATCCTTTTCAGCATCAAAAAAGGCCCAGGCTAGGCAACCATTGCCACCCATGATTACTGCAGACCTGCGGATGCTGCTAGTCACAGGCACAGTTGTAGCTGAGGATGCATCGCTTGTCGTGGCTGCATCACTATGTGTCTGTGACGTACGGCGCAACGTAACATCCTCATCTTCCTCCTCAGATGACCTACTTAGCTGTGTGCCTCTATGTTCACTCCAACTAAGATCTAACACCTAATCATCACCCTCTGTGTTATCACATTCCTCACCCTTGGAGCCACCCTCCTCCTCCTCTTGCCCTGACAGCACAGTACATTCCACGTGACCCTCAAATATCTGAGTCTCATCAGGATCACCTCCCCCCAGGGGTTAACATCTGATGACGAGGGTCAGATTGCTGTTCAGACCATACTTTGTCCTGCCTCGGATCCAAGCTAAAAAAATTTTGGGCATTGATGCAGATTTCCTCCTCTTGATTCTGCGAAGTTTTTGAGTACACTTCTGATGAACATGGTATAGAATGTGTGAACAGCTCTTCAGACTCACCCATCTGTGGTTCCGTACAGTCAGTTGAATGGCTGGATAGTTGGGATGCAGGGGGAAACAAGGGGAATTTGGGTGCCATCTCTGTGGACTGTACTAGTTGTGATGTTGAGGTGGAGGAAGAGGAGGAGAGGCCACTTTAAGCTGTACTTGCCATCCACTTGAGTACATGCTCTTTCTGGGTGTCATCGACAAGGCGTACCGCTGTGCATCTGCCAAAGAAAAGTAGTGGTGTAGCCTATCCAGTAACATAATTTTCAGTTATCTTTGGATAGGAAGCGACAATGCAAACATTACCAACTACCCCACGCACACCTTGAATACCAAGCCTAATTCCCCTTCCACCACGGCCTCGCTTTTTCCCAGTCATGTTGCTCAGATATTGTTGTAGGAGCACAGTATTAGTAATAAAAAATTAGATTTTAAACTCGGCACCACCTCTGCAAACAGATGAATTTCAGCGACAGTAAATTCAAAGTTGAAATATGGCATGCTGTATTGTGTTAGTCCCAGAAAAAATAATTGTTTGAGTGTGGATGAGGCCTGTATGACAAAGAAGTTATGTTACAAAAAATTTTAAAGTCAGGTCCCTTACTGTATGATGATAAAAACAGAATATTTTTTTTATGGCTTATGGATCAGGCCTCTATAACACACTAGATTCTACAAACTATTGTAAAGTCAGGTTCCTTACTGTATGATGTTAATAATGGAAGATTTTTTTGTGGCTGGCCTATGGATCAGGTCTCTATAACACACTAGATGCTACAAACTAATTTAAAGTCAGGTCCCCTACTTTATGACACTAGGAACAGAAGAATTTTCTGTGACCTATGGATCAGGCCTCTATAACACACTAGATGCCACAAACTATTTTAAAGTCAGGTCCCCTACTGTGTGACGTTAATAACAGAAGAATTTTTTGCGGCCTATGGATCAGGCCTCTATAACACATTAGATGCTACAAACTATTTTAAACTATTTTAAAGTCAGGGCCCTTACTGTATGACGTTAATAACTCTGAGCAATAGAAAAAATTATATATTTTTTTGCCTTAGGTCTGCAGAAAATTTTATATCACCACAGCACTAAATGACAAGATGGGATACAGCAGGCTTTTTCACATTTAGCTAGTGAAAAAATATTATTTACTCGCTACACTATCTGACTGATATACAATCACCTAACTAACTAGCGAAAATCTTTCTGTTAATAGTGGCAGCGTCAGGAGAAGCCTCTCTGCGCTGTTACAGGGTCAGAATGGAGCTAAAATAAGATGTCCGCTATTTTTATGAAGAGGGACATGTGATTTGAGCAGTCAATGACACAAGCCGTTGTGTAAGGACATTGTGTGTGCTTCCTGCACCATGATTGGCTAGCCGCAATGTGCACACATAAAGTTACAAAAAAAATGACTGCTTACAAGAACGCCGCGCCTCTCAGCTCTGCAAACCCCCTCCTCTCATCAAACACGTGGCAAACGCTCATGATGCACCACCATTATCATTGCTGGAGTGCTGAAGATACTTTTGTGGCAATGCAAATATTTTCCCATACTTTTTACCGAATGTTACCGATTTTTTTTCGATTACATAAAATTTTGCTTGTGTTTCCGATCACAAATCCGAATGTGCCATATTCGTGTAGAATTTACGTTTGGTGATCGTTTTCAGAACATATTCCCTCATCATTAGTTATCATGACCCCTCCATTTTACACCACCAGAAAAGTTTTAATCAAAAGAGCCAATGTTTTTCATATTTTCTGTTGTCTAAATATGGGTTGCATCTTATAGTGAGGTGCATCTTATAGTTTGAAAATTATGGAACATATATAAGTGTTGTTGCATGTATGTTTTTATTTGTGTTATTTTTCTAGACTTTTGTATGTAAATTTTGTTATACATTGTTACTATGACTGTTTATAAAAGGAAAAATGGAAATCAAGCATATGACAATATGTGTAATACTGTTTGTAAAGCAGACTGTTAGTATTTAAGCAACTGGCTATTACAGTAACCGATATATAGAGTACTGTAATTTCAAGTTCTACTGCAGTCAATTTCCAACTTGGCAGCTTGTGCATTACAGATCTCCATCTCCATTTCTTCCTTCTCTAGAATGTAATACACTTTCCATCCTCAGAGGATAGGAGACCTCATCACTTTCCCATATGATGTGATCACTATCTGCCTCAACTGCAGTATGCTTTATACTATGAGTTAAAGTCAACAAAATCTTTCCTAACACCATTCTTCATTGACTTGTTCATGTTGTGAAACAATAACCTGTCGATTGTATGTTTTCTTGATTTCAGAAACAAATGAGTATGCCATGAGCTGTCAGCCACTTGTATATGGAAACACCAAGTGGCTATTCCCCTAGCAACAAAGAAACATTTCAGTGGGACTTTGAAAAATAGACTTTCTGCTGATTTTCTGACCTGTTTACTTGGCCCCCAGCTTTAACCCCCTGATGATGTCTCTGCATTTAAAACATTTTATGTAAAGTATCATTGATCTTCTGATTAACAAACCAACACAACTCACTTTTAAAGACTCAAAAGAAGTAAAATTCATTATCGACTTGCTCAGCATTAGTAAATCTCTTCCATGGCTTTCTTAATCTGACTGACCCTGAGGATTTTATTTAAGGTCACTAAATAATGTTGTTGATATGCCTCGCAAAGTACATCCCTGCTGTCTTGCATAACAGATATTATTAAATATTTCTGTCTTTGCCTCTTTTTATTAGTGAAAGGCCCCCTTCACACATCCTGGTGATTCCTGTACAGGAAAAACGAGTACTGGTGTGATCCGTGGTCCGTATCAGTGTGATGCATGCATGTGGTCATGTGCTCTATCCGTGTAACACGTCCGTATGTCATCCATGTGACATCCTTGTGTCCGTATGTCCATATCTATGTTCCATCCTTGTGTCTATTAGGGATCGAGTTCCCGCTGCTGCACAAGGGGAATCTCGAACCAGTCCCACTGCGGTCCCCCATCCATCTGCAGCAGAGCCTGCTCAGCAGAGACGTCGGTCCCAGCGTCTCGCTCGGTCTAATGCTGTGCAGAGGATTGTTGCTGCCTCTCCTGGTTCCTCTATTATAACCAGTGCTGGATCAGGCAGTCCTGGGACAAAGTCCTCGCTTTCTCCATCTGAGATGCCCAGGGCAAGATCTCCCATTGGAGATCAGGGGTCACATGCTCGGTTACAGCAGCGACTCCCATTGGTCCTCCAGGAAGGTCCTGAAATTGCTTGTGTTCTGGAACAGCTTCCCATTGGTCCTTTTCTGGAAGGTCCTGTAGCTGCTACTATAAAATGGTGACATAACCGCACGGCTGCGCGCTAGTATCAAATCTGTTACGTGCTTGCACCAGTGTGGTCATGTATGCATGTGGTTAGGTCTGGCTGTAAAAAGCCCCTAGAATACCGGCACCTCCGGTGAGGAATTTTGTATGCATGTGTTCAGGACTCGGCTGAAAACGCCATTAGAATACCGGCTACTCCGGTGAGGAGATTATTGCTTGCTTTCTGATTACATGACCACAGACTGCAATCCACTTAGCAGTCATCTGTGTCCCCTGTGAATCTAACAGGACACAGTCTTTGTCACAGCGGCTCTTTGAATTAACAGAGTCCGCTTATATCGCCATATAGAGCTACAGCATTTTAGTTAGCGGCTCTGTGAATTAACAGAGTCCGCTTATATCGCCATATAGCGCTACAGCATTTTAGTTAGCGACTATGTGGAATAACAGAGTTCGCCCATACCGCCATATAGTGCTACGGCATTTACATCTGCGACTCTGCGGGATAACAGAGTTCGCTCATACTGCCTATTTGCGCCATCTTACTAGCAGCAGGCTCTGCCTGCACGGTGGACCCTGGGCTGCGAACGCACCGCTCCTTAATATCTATTAGGCGCGTTCCACAGGCCTTTAACAGTGTCCATGTGCTTTGTCTGTGTTTTGTCCTGGAAAAAAGAATGATAGTTAAGCAATTGATTTAATTTGAGTAAGCTGAAGAAAATTTCTTAGGTTCCTTTTATAAACCAGCCAATTAAAGGAATTGTGTGTATTTTTCCTCTACTTGAATTTACTGGATAAATAAATTTAAATAAAAAACGGAGTGTGCTCCGGCATATTTTTCAAAACCAACAGAGGGAAAGCCAACTGCTGTGGGCTGATGTTTTTAATCTGGGAAAGAGGCCAGTAACTCTAAATTACATAGAGTCCCCTTGCTCTTCGCACTTGCCCTGGTGCGATGGCAAGTGGGATTGGGTTGATGTCAGCTTTTTTATGGCCGTTGACATCAAGCCCAGAGATAAGTAATGGAGAGGCATCTAAAACAACCATATCCCACACCTGTCCGATGTAAATATAATCTATACTGTCCTACAACAAGTCAGAAAATTTGGATAGAAGTTACATCAGTGTTGTGACTGCTATACACCCAGCTGTCAAACACTGACAGGAGGCTAATTGGTCTATTCAGTGTGTAACGCTGAGCTCCCATAAGAAAGTTCACCAGAGTTCAAACCTGAAGAACCCCGGTGACCTCACTTACGGTACCACTCACTGCTTGAGAAAGTTCTCATGCAGCAGTGCTGTGAGGTCACCGGGGTTCAGTTATGAACTCTGGTGAACTTTCTAATGGGAGCTCAGCACTAGTCACTGAGAGGATCAATTAGGCTCCTGTCAGTGTATGTCAACTGGATAGCATTCACATCACTGATGTGACCGCTCTCCAAATCACTGCCGTAGGACAGTATGGATTATCTTCACATCGGACAGGTGAGTGATAAAATTGCTTCTTTTTTTTACAGGGGACATAGGTATAGGTGGATGAGGCGTAAGGTGAATATTTTTGTTGTTTAATATTTCCTGCTTTTTACAGGGGATAATGGCTTAAATGGAATAGGTATAAGGTGAGTATACCTTTGTTTTTTTAATTTTATTCATGCATATTTATTTCCAAACTTACTATACAGTTAGTATTAAGGGTGTCTTTTAGATGCCTCTCCATTACTAATCCCTGGGCTTGATGTCACCTGACAAACAAAGCAATTATTACTACACTTGCATCTGCCACATGGTAAGGGGGAAGAGTGAGGCTAAGTGCCAGATTTGGTGCATCTTATTGATGTGCCGTTTCTTGGGTGGCTGTGGGCTGATGTTCTTAGCTTGTGAGAGGGGGCCAATTTCCCTGGCTATTAATAACAGTCCAAAGCTGTCTGTTTAGCCTTTGCTGGTTTAAAATTATAGGGGGTCCCCCATAAATTAACCAGTAAAGGCTAACCAAACAGCTATGAGCTGATTTTAATATCCTGAGAACCTTTAGGGAAATTGCCTTCCTTCCCAGATTATTAATATCAGCCATCAGCTTTCCCTTTGCTGCACATGAAAACTGTGGGGGACCCCACACTTTTTTTAATTTACTTTTTATTTATCAACAAGTACAGTAAAATACACATCCAAAGTAACCATATTTTGCAGCCTCTAGGTGTTCTAGCAGCTGAAAAGTCCAGTAATCTTAAAATTTCACTCAAAGTTTCCGGGCCTTGCAGCTGCGGGAGATCTGGTGATTGTGAACTCTTTGAAAGGGTACCTGACTTCAAGCTACTAGGTCACATGATAGCTCCAGTACTGGACTGTTGAATGTCAGTGTGCAGATTGCTGGACTCGTGGACATTCATCAGTCTGGCATTGGCACTAGCAAAGCAAGAGAAGCCATTCCCATGATAGGACATTACTGGTCTTGTTAATAAATTTAAAAAAAAACCTCCTTTAATTTTCATAAATGGCAAAGGGAAACCCAACGACTGAGAGTTGATGTTAATATTCTGGGAAGGAAGTCAATGTCCTAAAGATTCCCAGGCTAATGAAAGTTGTTGTTAGCGTTATACACAGACGTCCGTCACTGATTACAGCTATCATATGAGTACTCTGCTCTCACAGATTGCTGAGAGCGCCGGCAGCAATGGTGAGAGCTGCCATCAGCACCCGGCGACTGGGAACAGCACAAATTGTATGGCTTTTCTCAGGTGCTGGATGTTATCCATGTGTCATCAGTGTGAAAGTGTGTGATACACATTTCATCCGTTGTACTGGTTAACAGACTTAATACAGGCATGAAAAACGTATGTGTGAAAGGGGGCCTAAATATGTTCGTTTTGCTATAGGGCAAGTTTTTTGCAGCTGAATATTAATAGCAACCACTGAATAAATATATATTTTGAAAATATATAGAATATTAGAAAAGTTTTTACATTTTCAAGGTGTCTGCTCCTATTTAATCATAACATTTTGACATGTTAAAAGAAAGCAGTGAATTTTTAGGGATTTCTTTTTAACCTGATAGCTATCAACTGCTGTAAATTTATGATACTTGGTCCTTTTACTATTGTAAATTTATGGACTAGGGTTAAAGTTCCTGTTCTTGCAATATAGCAGGACAGGTTTGGGTGATTGGCTATCAGACACAACCGAGGATCCTGGGGGGAAAGAAAAGAACAGTTTATTACCTCTTCTGTCTACTATTTCATCAGCTACATTGAGTTTAATGACTGCTATGCAAAAAGTAGAAGCATCAGCTCTGCCAATGTTTCTTTGGGCCCTGATGATCATATAATCTTTGGATGCATGGCAGGCTTAGCAGACCCAAATCTGCTGTGGTAATGACTATGCCAATAACATTTTTTTAAACTGATGTGGCCATTAGTTTCGCTGACTGAAACCCGACCATAGCGTGAAGTCGGCCATGCGGTCGGCAAAATGAGCGCCAAAGTCGGATTTCCCAGAATGCTTTCAGGCGCCTTTGGGGGGCGTCATAGCGTCTACAAAAGCCCTGAGTGCCGACCTCCATTGTACTTCTGCCGATCTTAACAGTAGGGAGAGGTTGCAGATGCTGTTTATCAGTAGGGAGAGAGTTAGGGCTGGAAATAGAAGCTCTTATGTGCTTGTGTTGGTAGCAATTGTGCTGTAAAGTTAGTGTGCAGTGACGGGAGGATTTTCTTGTGTGCAGCAGCGCTGGTTATTAGGCTGCCTGATAGCTTTATTGCTGTGTTTACACTGCTGTGCACACTGCTTTTTACACAGCACTAATACTTTTATTCTTTTTTTCTGCACAGTTACCGAGCGTTCATCTTTTCCCACACCGTATAGAGCTGTACCGGCTGGTATCACGGACAAATACATGCTTACTAGCTGTGTGTGACTCCGGAAATAAATATGGAGATTTAAATTTACCCCTACACCGTATACAGCTGTCCAAGTCTGATACAGTACCGTAAATCTGCTCTTTGTATCACAGTCAAATCCATACTGAGAGAGCGTCTGTGTGTGAGTCTGGAAATATATGCGGAGATTTAAATTTTCCCCTACATCGTATACAGCTGTCCGCTTCTGATACAGTATTGTATATCTGCTCTTTGTATTACGGTCAAATCCATACTGAGAGAGCATCTGTGTGTGACTCCGGAAATATATACGGAGTTTTAAATTTTCCACTACACCGTATACAGCTGTACGCTCCTCATAAAGTACCATATATCTGCTGGTATTTTTGGTACATTTTCCCAAACATGAGGAAGTATGGTGGAAGAGGCCGCGGGCGTGGGCGTGGGTGCAAGCTGATACTGATGGTGGTGGTTGTGGTGCATCTGCTGGTAGTGCCAAAAGCACAATAGCACCTAAGGCAGGAGGTATTGAGCCTGCGTCATCGTCTGGCTCCCGGATGCCTGGAAGGCTCCCATTTCTGGGAGTAGGCAAACCGCTTTTAAAGCCGGAGCATCAGGAACAGGTTTTGGCTTACATTGCCGAAACAGCCTCCAGCTCTATCGCCTCTTCTGAAGTTTCAAAAACTGCAAAACTGCAAGAGTCGTCAGTGCAGGCTCCTGATCAAGAACAACACCTTTCCTT
>VIAB01034964.1:0-12140 GCA_009801035.1 Oophaga pumilio
ATCTCCCGAAGCATGAGCTGGCCACTACAATGTCCTGTGCACTACAACTTACAGGGCAATGGCAATTTTCAATTTTCACTAAGCAATATCCACTGTTGCTTGTTTCGAGAAAAAACCCATGGAGTCAAAATCGTCACTACGCCAGTAGATAAATTCCCAAAGAAGTATAATTTACAAAATGGGGTTACTTGAGGGGAGATTCTGCTCTTCTAGCACTTAGGGGCTCTGTATATGGAGTCCGCAAACTATTCTAGGAAAATCTGCGTTCCAGGGGGAAAATGGCTCTCTGTCCCTCCCGAGTCTCGCTGTGTGGTTAAGCAGTACTGTACAGCCACATATGGGTTATTTCTACATTTAGCAGAAAGTGTTGGTGCCATTTCCCTGTGTAAAAATATAAAATCTGGGACTAAAACAAAATTTTTGTGTTAAAAATGAAGTTATTTTTTCTTCACTGAACAATGGTATAAAATTCTGTGACACACCCATGGTGTCAATGTGATCACTGCACCCCTCAATAAATTTATTTAGAGATGTAGTTTGTAAAATTGAGTCAATTATGGGGGTTTCTGCTGTTCTGACACTTCAGGAGCTCTGCCAATGTGAAATGGCATCCTTAAACCATAACAGTAAAATTGGCACTATAATATGGCGCCCCTTTCATTCTGAGCTTTGCACTATGACTGAAAAGTACCGTATTTTTCGGACTATAAGGCTAAGTGCACACGTTAGCAGAATGTTTGCAGAATATTCCTGAAGAAAACCGGACTTTTTTCCGCGGCAAAAACGCGCGGTTTTTTTTGCGGAAAAAAACGCACCATGTACACAAAAATTGCGGAATTCATTATAAATGATAGGATGCTTAATACATGCGTTTTTGACGCGTTTTTTCCCGCGAAAAAACGCGAAAAAAACGCAAGTAATCCTCAACGTCTGCACTTAGCCTAAGACGCACTTTTTTCCCCAAAAATTTTGGGGGAAAACAGGGGTGCGTCTTACAGTCGGAATGTACCGTGCTTACACAGCGTAGTGGCAGCAGGAGTCTGGCTATTTTTCCGGTGGTCCTGGTCCGACCCTGCAGGGCGATGATGATGCTGCTGGTGCAGTTGTGCTCGGTGGTGCGGGGGCTCCGGCGACATTTTCTGAAAGCCCGGAGCCCCACACTTCTATTGCCTCGATGCTGTGGCCTCAGGAAAAATGCCGTCGGAGGCAGCGCATGCACAGATTGAGATTTTGGCTCAGAGATCTCGTTGCCGAGATCTCAATCTGTGCCTGGGGAATCAATCTGGCCTCCGGGAAAATGGCCATTGAGATCTCGGCTCCGAGATGTTGTCTCCCGAGATCTTGGGACGAGATCTCCTTGCCAAGATCTCAATCTGCATGCTCCGCCTCCGGCGGCCATTTTCCCGGAGGCCACAGCATCGAGGTAATAGAAGTGCGGGGCACAGGGCTTTCAGAAAATGTCACCGGAGCCCCTGGCACCACCGAGCACCGCCACACCAGCAGCACCATCATCGCCCTGCAGCGTCACTTCTATCGAGGCAATAGAAGTGTGGGGGCTCCGGGGTTTCACAAAATGTCGTCAGAGCCCCACACACCACCAAGCACTGCCAAACCTGCCGCACCAGCCGTACCAGTCTGGGATGGAAGCGAGATCATCACCCTGCAGTGTCGGACCACCGGAAGAATTGCCCGACTCCTCCTGCCACCAGCGCTGCTGATTCCCCCCCCCCCGGTTAAGCTGAATTCAGAACTGTAAGATGGACCCCTTTTGACGCATTAATTTTTTTCCCCATTTTCCTTCTGAAAATTTGGGGTGCGTCATATGGCCTTTTGCTTCTTATAGTCCGAAAAATACGTTAGTTCCTGATTACATGTAGGGTATTGGCGCACTCCGGAGAAATTGCACAATAGACTGAAAGATCCATTTTTTCCTACTAGCCCTTAGAAAAGTTAAAAACTTGGGGGTAAAACAACATTCTTCCCCACCAAATGGTATAAAATTCTGTGAGGCACATGTGGTGTCAACATGCTCACTGCACCCCTAGATGTATTCTTTGGGGGGTATAGTTTGCAAAATGAGGTCACTTATGGGGGGGTTTCTGCTGTTCTGGCACCTCAGGGCCTTTGTAAATGTGACATGGCACCCTCAAACCATTCCAGCAAAATCTGAACTCCAATATGGTGCTTCTTCCATCTGAGCTTTGTACTGTGCCTTAAAATTAGTTTTCGACCACATATAGGTATCGGCGTACTCAGGAGAAATTGCAAAACAAATTTTGGTGTACATTTTCTCATGTTTTCCATGTGAAAATAAAAAACTTTCAGCTAAAAGAACATTTTTTGTGGGAAAAATTAGATTTTTTTATTTTCATGCCTCTACATTATAAACTTCTGTGAAACACCTGGGGGTTCAAAGTGCTCAAACCATATCTACATACCTTCATTGAGGATTTTAGTTTCCAAAATGGGGTAATTTGTGTTTTTTTTCCAGTGTTTAGGCACATCAGGGGCTCTCCAAATGCAATATTGGCAAATACTGGTTGTATACTGCATGTGACAACTATCTCCTGTATCCTTAATATGCCTGTCATATAGGGTAGGGTGGCAATATGACACCCTGTTCTTACAAAGAAAAACTTCCAAGCCTGGCTATGTTTTTCCACGACCTACATCAGGTCTGTCAAAAGCATGTGGTTATGGTCTAACGGTTTTTCAGAAGAGAACAGAAGCTTGTTGACACCACGCTTGAAATTCAACATTGAATTGTTGATTGGTTTTACTGAATCCAAGTGTAGATGGAGAGGAGCAGACAAAGGGTTCCCCTTAGCACAATAGAAAAGCTTGATTAAATTCAATTCTATTAGTATAATAAAATGAGAATTTTATAAAATTGAGATTTAGGTTGTCATTTATCAGAATGAATTGTTTTGTTTTTCTTGAACTTTTTCAGCTAGAGAAGATTAATGTGTTTCTCAGACTCCGAAACTGCAAATAATTATTCTGCCAGTGATTTCACTTCTGCCCTTTGTTCATTTAATAAATGAACACATAATAATTTCTTAATTACGTCCACCTTGTAAATCCATGATGCTGCATTAATATAGAAACGAGGGCAGTGATGGTAGCAGGAAGTCCGTGAGGTTAAACTTCAACCAGGAATTACTGCTCATTTTTAGCCACTGTTTTGGCCTGAGGGTCATTTCCTTGTGACCTAATGCTGATGTCTGTCTGGCTGACTGGTTCCTATTTTTTGTAATTCATGCTTTTATTCACATTTTAGAAAATTACATTTTTATGTACCGTATTTTTATTTTCTATTTTAAATATCACCAGTCTGGGACGACGAGGCAGCAGGTACCTGCATGCCGAGTCCAGAACTTGATAGGCTGCATCCTGTGTTCCTGGGGGGAAGCCTGAGTGAGCCGGACCTTCCTCCCGACCAAGGGGGGCGGGGAGAGCCAGAAAAGCGGGCGCAGCAGCTGAGGAATAAAAAGAAAAAGCGCGCAAAACAAGTCAGTGTGGTGCCAGCGCAGAGCAGTGAGCAGCGCGCTCTGCTTCCCCCACCAGAGTGGCCCCGACAAGCTGTGCTGCAGCAGACCTGAAGGACGGGGACTGCTTCATTGATGGAAGTAGTGTGCCCAGCAGCAGTCTGGAGAGAGAGCCATGCAGAGCAGAGCTGTGCAGTACAGAGCCGTGCAGAGCAGAGCCATGCAGAGCAGAGCTGTGCAGTACAGATCCGTGCAGAGCAGAGCCGTGCTGAGTCGGGTATTGCAGTAACAACAGAGAGGAGTGCTCCGGACGGGAGCATAAGCGTCACACAGACCAGCGTTGCCCGCCGCCAACAGCGGGGACCAGGGAGGGTGGGACGTGCAGAGTGTCCAGTGACTGCCAGAGAACTACGTGACCATGAGTACCGCACACGCGCTGCCCAAGAGTGACCTCATACGAGACTGACACTTGCGCCCTGACTTTGGCAGCTAGTAGTTGCCTTGACACTTATGACCTGACTTCACCAGTGAAAAATAGTTGTGGAGCCACGTTGGGCTCAGACAGTACCGTGGTCTGTACCCTTGTAGGCCACTGCAGTATATGGACTAGGGACAGTGGAAGGTACCGGAGACCGACCACTGCCACCAGAAGATGGACCATCGTGTTATAGTGTTTTTCCTGAAAAGGACACCGCACCAGCTGTTGCTGGCACTATTGAGTTCGCAGCAGAGCTGTAGTTTAAGGACTTCCTGACATTAGTGCTTCACAAGGAACTGTTGTTATCTTAACCGTCCGTCCGTTCGTCTACTCACATATCCTTTGTCATTTAAAGCTGTTTATCCCCCTGGGTACCCTGTACCTCTCAACATCTGTTCCCATCTATATCATTTAACCCATTACCTCCCTGCATGGAGTATCCCCTTGTTAATAAATCTGTTAACCCTTGCTCTGCCTCCAGTCCGTCACTGCATCTTGCGTTTCCTGTGCTTTCTACACATGTATCAACTACAACAACTTCTTGCATTAGAATAATGAAAAACATTAAAAAAAGAAAAGTTGTCTGCAAAGTTCCTCTTGGAATATATCCACGTATATGATGGTATTTAAAGATGAATTTTTCCAGAATTTTCCACTGATGGCCTACTTAGCAATTTTTAAACATCACAACCTGTACTGTAAAAAATATAAAAAAGACACAGTTGTGAGGCCCCTAGATAAATTAGATGCTCAGTCATTCTTACCAAAATCTTGGATTTAGACGATTTTAGTCTTGAGTTACCACCGTACTGTATATTCATGCCAACTTTCTGTTAGACCAATTGTGCACATTGTATTTTTTTCATCCAGTGACAAGCAGGATCTGTCTCATTGGCTGAAACAATCCAACATGACCGTCGCAATCTGAGATGTTTTTTTTACGCTGCCAATAAACAACCATTCTTCCAACCAAAGAATAGATTCACCTTTAGGTTTGATTATACCAGCCACCACCGTTTACATAGGCAAAATTTGCTAACGGCTGCTATCATCTATGGGGGCACCAGAGCATTTGAAACAAGCCAAGTTGCTGCAAAAAATTTTTTTACAGCTGGAACCTTTTACACCTGTACCTGTTCCTGAACCAATAATAAGTCATATAACTCCATAAAAAGTTAGATATTCTATGAAAACGTTAATTTAACACATCGTGAAATCTGCAGTCATCTTGTAACTGAATTTGAGTAGACATGCTCTCCTATAGATGCTGACGGAGGAGCAATGAGTCATAGATTTTATTTTCAGGCAGTCGATATAAAATGATCATTTATTAATACGGTTTGTAAGCTAGAAGAAGATTTCATGAACCCAAGCTTCATAAATTCCTTCGATTTTTTGTCTCCTTCATAAATTAGCAATGAGAAGATCACAGGAACAAGTCAATGCTACAAGCAACGACAAGACATTGGTCATTCTTCTGTAGCTGGTCTATTGCATCCTCTTTTTTGTTACATCACACCTTTTACGCACCTTTAAATCTTTGAAAGGGGTCTTCTGGGGATCAAAACCTCAGTTATTTCAGTTATGCTAATATCTGGCTTCCTGGCTTTACATTTCGACAAGATGACATATGTGAGTCGGTGACCAGTCATGACCCACTGCTGATAGTAGAAGATGTGGTCACCCTCATCACACGTTGGTCAATGGTCATAGCATAAAATGATATTTCCATGTTGGAATATGAAATGTCCATAATATATCCTGAATAATAAAGCTCCCTGAATTCTCCACTGTTTTATGCTAGTTGACAAGGAGAGACAATATTCCAGTGAAACAGTTTATAGTCTAGATACTTAACCCCTTCATGCCGAGGCCAATTTTCATTTTTTAATTTTCATTTTTTCCTACCCCTCTTCCAAGAGCGATTCCTTTTTTTTCCCATCGTATAGCCGTATGAGGGCCCATTTTTTTTGAGGGACAAGTTGTACTTTTGAATACCATCATTCATTTTATCATGTGACGCAATTGAAAGCGGGAAACAAAAATTCCAAGCACATCAAAATTTCAAACAATGTGCAATTCCACAATGTTCTATTAAAGTACTGGCACCCCAAAAAGAGGGGGATATGGTGTTCTGAAAGATGCTGGCAGATCAACGAGCTCTGTCTGAAAACCCGTAATAGAGGAATAACTAGTAAATAAATGACAGATACTGTCGTGCCAAACAGATGGTGAGCACCGTGGAATAAGGGATATGCAAAAAATGAAGCTTTAAAAAATTAATTGTTAAATATAAGTATATGACAATAAACCCAATTTACATTTTCTACTTGGAAAACATAGATCCTGCAGCTTAAGGGTTAAAATACATAGACAAGATAGCAAATGATTGTTGCATATAACTAGTGTCAGAATCCCTACATGAATCTTAAAGATAATATGGTGGCCACATGTTGCAGATATAGCGGACCAGTCACTGGTTCCAGAATACACCAAATATGTGAATTTTTTATTGCTTTATTTTTTAATTGGGGGTGATTTTGACTTTTATTTTTTTAAACATTTTTTTTCACTTTTTACTGTATTTGTTAGTCCCCTTAGGGGACTTGAACCTGCGATTGCCTGATTGCTTCTACTATACACAAAATCACGGTCTCTTATGAACACCAACTGCACGTGGCTGTTAGAGGCAGATGTTGGTTGAATAATTCAGCTATCATCTGCCAGAAAAGTTGTGGACTATGCTTGCAAGCCCGCATCAAAGTCAGGGACCCGACATATGACGACGTACCTGTACGTCATATGTCAGGAAAGGTTAAAATGGAAAAGGAGTCAATTTATTTCTTCTTACACAGGTTTTGTCATGGAACTATTTTCTCTGCTAGAAGCAATTATTTCTGCTCACATGATCGGATTTCTAAAGTGTTTTTTTTTTCTTATTTAAAAGCAGAATAAGAGGGCATAAAAGGAAACACAAAAAGAAGAGCCGCAAGGTTGGGTCAATCAGCATAATGGCTGCGGTTGGATTTTTTTCAGTTTCCTGGAAAGTGGATTGGCTGTCGTGGGCCAGTTGAATGGCCACCAAGGTCTCCCAATCTCACCCCATTAGACTTTTATCTTTGGGGTCATCTGAAGGCAATTGTCTATGCTGTAAAGATACGAGATGTGCAGCATCTGAAACAACAGATACTGGAAGCCTGTGCTAGCATTTCTTCTGCGATGTTGCTATCAGTGTTTCAAGAGTGGAGAAGAGGGTTGCATTGACAATCAAACACAATGGGCAGCACTTTGAACACATTTTATAAGTGGTCATAAACTTGTAAATAACTCATGAAAGAATAAAGTTATGTTAACACCAAGAACACCATTGTTTTTCTTGTGAATTTCTCAATAGGTTTGATGTGTCACATGACCCTCTTCCCATTGAAAAAAATAAAGTTGGATCCAAAATGGCTGACTTTAAAATGGCCGCCATGGTCACCACCCATCTTGAAAAGTTTTCCCCCTCCCATATACTAATGTGCCACAAACAGGAAGGTGATATTACCATCCATTCCCATTTTATTTAGGTGTATCCATATAAATGACCCACCCTGTAGAGTAAAAGAACTAGCACTTGGCTAATTAAAAACATCTGTTTTATAAAATTACATTTCATCATTCCTTAACCTTTTCTCTCTGGAATAATTCTGGCATGTACTGGTTAAAGGGCTTTAACTTTCATATTGTCTGAATTATTAATTTTTCAATTTGTTTTTCTGACGTATAGGGCAGTATTAGTTTACTATTTTTCTCTAACTAGAAGTTGCTTTTCTTTAGCAAAAGTGGTAGGGATTAGTGAAGAGCGAACCTGTGAATGTTTGGGTTCGCCTGCTTCAACTGGACTTTTTAAAAAGTCTGATTCGGGACACAAACTTGACCCCAGATGCTTAACCCTATATAAGTCAATGGGGAGCCAAATTTCAGTGCTATAAAATGTCTGAAAATGGTCAGAGAAAGATATAGGGGGCTGCAAAAGGAAGAAAAATGGGGGTAAGAGCAAGACAGTTGCCTTGCAAACAAATGTGGATAGGGAAATGACTTAAAGGGGTTCTGTTGTAGGGGGAGCCAGTGCCATAGTCGTGGCTGACAACGGTTGCTCAATCACGCCCTGGTCTCCCTTAACATGTATATAATGTCCCCTTTGATCAGTACCTTTTGTCCTGCTCTTGACTCCATCAGGGTTCCTTCTGAGCTGCTGAGGGCTGCTTTCTCACGAGTTCAAACAAAGGGAGAGAAAGTCCAGTTCCAACTTAACAATAACGATTTTACTTGGTTCCATTCTCAGTACGTCTAGTTCAGACACAGTTACATCACAGGGATCATCACAGAGTACATTCCTTTCTTGCCCTGTGCTTTCCCTCACTTCTTCCAGAATGTCCCAGGGTTGCACCACCTCGTCCAATACCACAGTGTTCTTTCTGGCCAGCCTAACTATCTTCAGGAGTTCCCCTGTCCGTTTCACCCCAGAAAAAAGGGCATCAGCCCATGTAGTTAGCTACCACATACTGGAGCTGCCCTGCATCCTGCTACTGCTGTGACCTTCAGCCCTCAGGGCCTGGATGACTGGGCTTCGTGCTTAACATTGCGGGGTCCAACTATCCTGTCCGGACTCTCAGGCCCTACTAACTAGTATCAGGAAATCCTCCTGGCTTACCCACAGTTGGCCCCTCCTAAATTAGCTATTCCTAAGTTCCTTTTCCTATCCTACAATCTAGTGGCTAACCCTATAACTACGCTTTCCCTATCAATAACATACACATAGCATTAGATACAAAACAATATATACAGTAGATTAGACATACATAATAATACATTTAACATTTAAAGGGAATCTGTCACCCCATTTTAGCCATATCAACTAAAGATATGCCAAGGAGCGGGGGGGGAGGAGTGAAAACGCCGCCCTCCGGACCTGACCGCCCTGATTTAGAGAAAAGAATCCCGTCTTTACTAAGGTATTTTGCTATCAAAACCGGGGTATCTGGATATATGATACCTACCGATAGCTTGCTTATGGGACGCACTATTCAGTCATATCTTTAGTTGATATGGCTAAAATGGGGCGACAGATTCCTTTAACCAATTCTTTATCGGGACGTGTTTAGGGTATAAGTCAGTCTCTGTAACCCCTTACACTCCCCCTCCTTTTAAAAATGGTCGTCCCCGACCATGAAGTGCTCAAAACTTTAATATTTACAATAAAGTGCTCCTCGCAGGGAGACAAACTTACGAACGAGGTAGACATTTTACCAGTTCAACATGAGCAAAGTTCTTTTACGCCGCATAAGAGTCCATTTTCTCTTAACAGATGCCTGGTACTCTGTCCTCCAAGTAGCACCTTTAGTCTATTGGGCCCCGGTCCCATGCATTTGCAGGACTCGGGCAAATAAACAGTCCATCAACTTGACCTATCCGTCAGGTCCTTAGTCCTTAGGGGATATCCCCCCTCCTTTGTGTGGAGTACGGCCCCTTTAAGAATCTTGTGTTCTGCACTTGCCTAAAACAAAGTTCAAGTTAAGCATATTCATACGCAGTCTCCCTTAGCAGCCATACACACAGTTCATATTCAGTCCACGGGCATATGCCCCTTGGGGTTAAAGTCCTGCCAGCCAGCAGGAGCAACAAAAACTTAGTGAGGGGAAAAAAAACAACGCTTCTCAGCATTCTACCGTAGCCTTGGACTGGCCACACTGCCCCTGACCTTTGGGTGCTTTAGGGCTACTTTTGCCCACAGGGATGCAGAACAGTTCCATTCCGGCTTGTGCAATGAGCACTACTTCACTTTGTCAAATGCACACTTCAGTTTAGCTACACGTATCCCGTGCCGCTTTGTCTCCTTTTGGGCTCCAGGCCCGTGTTCTCACTGATGACGACTCTGCAGCTGCAGGCGTTGTGGGCTGCCAAGACATGGCAGGGGCAGGGTTTGGCCGGGCTATGGCCAGGGAACAGGAAGCCGACTGAGCCCGTCCCGGTCCTGCATAAAGTTCCAAGTAATCCTCCTCACACAGGGTAACGGCCACAGCAAATTACCCCGGAGCACTATCTTCATTGAAGAAAGAGACCCAATCTCCTTTCCTCAAGGGCCTCCCGTACTTCACTGAGGAGACATTTTTACATACACCTTAGCGTGGGTGCCCACCTCACAAATAAATTCATAGCTATGATTGGTGATCCGTATAGAACAGGTGCCCTCTGGTTCAACGTCCAGCCATAGCACCCCATTCTGGTTGGTGCTGCTCTGCCCAAACCTCCTCCCGCTGCTTTTTACGCAGGGTCACCTCTTCAATCCAGGCCTCCTGCCCGGGGGATGGAAAGGGGCCCTCCGTCTCCTGGTGGAAGTGAGACAGGCCGAGGGACGAGGTAACGCTACGTATGGACCTACTCTCCGGGGTTTGGGGCCCGAGGTCCACTCACCACCATCTACTCGAGCATCACGGCAATGACCTTCATGTGACCGTCGGATCCTTCCACCATAGCAGCTGCGCACTCCGGCCCAGACTCCTCCGGGCTCTTCCGGGGCAGTCTTTGCATCCGGTCACCGGTCTCCAGCTCACGACAACGACGTTCCAGCTCTGGTGGCCACGAGTTCTGCTCCTCTGCAGGCACAGGGACCCCGATGGACTCGCAGTCGTCGGTGAGTCCTCCTTACCTTCTGGGTCGGACACTTTCTTCCTCCTGCTACAATTTCCATTCGATACAGCCTATGCCTCTGCAGTGACGGGTGCACAAATAGTCCATCGCTGCCGGTTCCGTGTCTCATAATGGCGCCGTGCAGCTGCACATGGGGTTTTCCTCTGGGCCCCACCTGTTCCAAGGTGGGGTCACTTCCGGCCGCTCCACCCATTTCTCTGAAATCTGTTGTAAGGTGTGAGGCCTTCTTCTTTTCAAACACGCCCACCACGGGTGGACACCATTCACTGGGTCCGGCAGCTCCAGTTTAGGGCTCCGACTCTGCCAGGCAGATTTTCGTGCCATCTCTATGTCAGGATGCCAACAATGGGTGGGGTTAACACTGTCATCCTCCATCTTCGTGCCATTTTCCGCCATCTTCAGAGTCGCCATCTTTGCCACAATTAAAGCGTCAGTCACATCCAGGGTGTCAGTCACATCCAAAGTATTAGCCACATTAACGATATCTTCATCTTTCTTCATCGCATCCACGGCATTCCCACCCTGCACAGTTGCAGGATCCTGCTGCACTACGCCAAGTGTAGGGGGAGTCAGGGCCATAGTCATGGCTGACAACGGTTGCTCAATCACGCCCTGGTCTCGCTCCACATATACACAATGTACCCTTTGAGCTATACCTTTCGTTCTGCTCTCGGCTCCATCAGGGTTCCTTCTGAGCTGCTGAGGGCTGCTTTCTGACGAGTTCAAACAAAGGGAGACAGAGTCCAGTTCTAACTTGACAATAACGATTTTAATTGATTCATTCTCAGTACGTCCAGTTCAGACACAGTTACACCACAGGGATCATCACAGAGTACGCTCCTTTTTTGCCCTGTGCTTTCCCTCACTTCTTCCAGAATGTCCCAGGGTTGCACTGGCTCGTCCGGTACCGTTCCTTCTGGCCAGCCTAACTATCTTCAGGAGTTCCCCTGTCCGTTTCAGCCCAGACAGAAGTGAATCAGACCATGTAGTTAGCTGCCACATCCTGGAGCTGCCCTGCATCCTGCAACTGCTGTGACCTTCAGCCCTCAGGCCCTGGACGACTGGGCTTCGTGCTTATCGTTTCGGGTTCACCTGCCCTGTTCGGGGTCTCAGGCCCTACTAACTAGTATTAGGAAATCCTCCTGGCTTACCCACAGTAGGCCTCTGCTAAATTAACTAACTCCTATTCTATTCTAAGTTCCTATTCCTATCCTACAATGCCCCCCTCTAGTGGCTAACCCTATAACTGCGCTTTCCCTTTCTATAATATACACAAAGCATCATTAGATACAAAACAATATATACAGTAGATTAGACATACATAATATGTTTAACAATTAACCAATTCTTTACCGGGACATGTATAAGTCAGTCTCTGTAATCCCTTACACTGTCACCATAGCAATCATTGTAAATGATTATCAATGGTACCAATGGTACCAATGGTAATCAAATCATTCAACCTCTGAATTGTCCTGTCT
>VIAB01034965.1:0-12401 GCA_009801035.1 Oophaga pumilio
ACCAGTTACCATGAAAACACAATCCAATCTGCAGGCACCATGTTATAGAATTGGGGGAGTGGAGTAGATTGATTTATAGTTTGTAAGAAAACATTCAGTATAACCTGTGATTTCTTTCATTTAATTCTCTGTTCTTTCTGGGATTTTGGTCCAGTGGGTGGTTCTATCAGTGATTGACAGCTTTCTTGGTATAACCGTCACAATCTGACAGTCTGAAGTAGAGTTGAGCGAACTTGTTCGGATTCGGTTGCCGAATCTGAATTTGCCTTATTGTTACCCTATTCGTGCCGAATGTGTGTTTGTTGATCGGTTTCGAACATATTTGGTAATTTCTACTCCCATTGATTCTAATGACGTTCGGCTGTGTTCAACGAATATTGCAAAAACAATATTTGCTGCAGACTGTATTAGGAACTGAATCCAAACAAATTCGCTCAACTCTGGTCTGAAGTAATGTAGAGGGGCCTAAAACCTTCCCTGGAACTGAGACCCTAACTATCCCTGTCCCAGGGGTAGTCTTGATGGTAGAGAAGCCTGTGTCTCCCACCTTACTGTGCTCCTGTTAAACCCTACTCTGTCCCTTACCCCACTCCATGAGGCATGGGACAGACATGTAAGGGAAACAAGACACAAAGACAAACAGGGATAAATGAATACCACTATCATACAAAAGCACTCACCAACAAATAAGAAGGCGGATAGAGAAAGGAAGGAATAAATAAACTAAATAGGAATAAGGACCAAGAAATAAACACAACTACACAGCTCAACTCTTTCCAGGAAGAAGATTCTTTTACCTGCAAGGAATAAATGGAGAGCCAGTATATGTAGGGAGATGAGCTGATGTCAGCAGCTGCAGCTGAGAAAAAAACTTTCAGCACAGATGGAAAAAATACATTTAAAATAGGACGTGAATCACACTGTCTCTAAAGAGGACCTGGGATTCATTACCTGGATGACCTTTTAACACCAGGTCTTCCAGGGGGACATGACACCCTCGTGACAATAACTCTGTAAGGAGGTGAGTCAGGGGACCATCCATATGAAGTACACCTTGTTGTGGTTGGATGGCATTTGATTGAAAAATGTTAACTAAATCCCCTTCATTTTTTACTCATATAGAAATAGTGGGGTTCATGTGTGCATTAATCGCAGTATGCTGATGCATCGTGTATGTATATGTTTGTATATACACATAGGAAGGACGATGGAGTGGAGCTGGGGGTATCATTGTGCTGAAGTATATCAGAGCACAGAAGATTCCGTTCAAACACTTGACGTGTGGCCCTATAGATTATTGCTACTTGGCTGGTGCAGACATTCCTTTTATTGCACAATAATTTATCTCTAGATATCTTTAAACTAAAAAAGAAGCTCAATGTTTGACAGTGAAAATCTATACATCCTGCAGCCTATCATTTATAGCAGACAATTACAATGTGTCACCATGGTCCGACTTATTATACAAACACATCCCAGAACAGACGAGAAGTGAACACCTAATTCTATAAATGGATGATAAGATAAAACAGTTTGAGTTGCTGAAATGTTATGATTGATCTCAGCTGAACAGCCACATATCTACATATAATCATATTTTTAGAAACATATTTGGGATCCGGGAGAGGAAAAGTTGTCCTTTGTTGGTGGCTTGAGGAACTGCCTGTTCAGATCTCAGAGGGATTTCGCTGTATTCCTTGTTGTGAGAAGCATTCAGCAGAGCGCTGTGAGGCCCTGTGTCTGATCGTCTCTGCTAGGCTGTTATCGGAGATGTATGCAAACATTATCTGGATTCATAGGACCTTATTGATCAATTCAAAACGTTTATATCAGAAAACTTGCGTAAAACTCTATGAAAAGTTGTATGTCTTTCATTGAGTTGTACGAAGTGCACGACACTGAGATGATGCATCGAATTCAATAAATGGCGTGTGCAGTGCCAGTCTTAAAGGGGTGGTCCAAAGGCAAAGCATTTTTCTCCTAACTTCCTATCTATTATAGACCCATACTCCAAGCTATTTTGTAATATACTTGCTTAAAAATTTCCTACTATTCTCTAATTACACTATCTAGGAGCTATTGCATTTTTTTCACTACTTCCTGTCTGATGATGATTCATTTGATTGTCACCAGTGCATGCTGGGATACTCAGATGAAGCAACATCAGAGGAAAAGAGTTAGTGGTCACTGTGACAGCCTCATCAGCGACGCTCGTTTCAGGGGCTGATCCCTGCTCCATAACTGTGTGTCTCCCTTTTGTAGTGTCTCACCCTGTGCCTCTGTGCCCTGCGATGATCACAGTGTCTGGTCTGTTGTCTGCTAAAATGAATGGTAATAAGCCGGCAGCAGAGTGAAACCTGAAGAAGCAAGGCGAAACGGCATTGGTAGTGGGACACGGTGCCTGAGACCTCTTAGGTGGTGCATTTACTTTATGTAATTTAACCCCTACATGTTTCATATTGTATGTATGGTACTTTGAGGTAATATAGAACCTGGGATCACTTTAGGTTAGCCTTTTGGGTGGAGATAAGTATACTCTTTACTATAACACAGCGCTTGTAGTTTAGGATCTGATACCCTTAGCCTTCCTATATGTTGATCCCATGTTTACTGGTTCTTCAGGCATTTTCTGTGTCCTTGTGGAGGTTTTCCCTTTCGTTTTATATTTAGTATTTAATTTTTATGCATTAATTCAATAAAAAATTTTTAAATTATTGCTTGAAGCTCTTCTTATCCAAGATATGGGTATAATGCTCCCGAGTTTCTTGGGGAATATATAGTAGAGGTCAGTGATATTCACTTAATAGCTAGGTAAGCATTTATAGACAGAAGGTGAAAACATACAGAGATTGGACATACCTTGAGTTGCAGCAATGCTGAGTTTATTGAGCATTAGTCTGACTCCTGTCCTGATATAATGATACTCTACACAGAACGGAGACAATATGTATACCATATACATATAGTGAATGTGAAACTATTTATCACAACAATTTTAATGCACCTCTCCGGCATTTTTTTTTTTATTTCACCACTTCAATGGTATCACTAATGCCTGTTTCCTAGTAAAATGCTTTCTAGCCGCCATCATCTGCTCCCCCCGGTGCAGCTCCATCTTGTGACCACAACTTCTTGCTGACCGAAAGTCACATCTGACAGTCACAAGCTCTCAATGTGAGTCTATCAGAGTATTGTTCTGGCCTTGTTCTGGATCTCATGGACTTACATTAAAAAGTGATCTCCGGCTCGCCCAATAAACACTGGACCGATTCGGCAGGTCACACAGCTGAATAATCCAAAACAATTCTTCTTTATTTCACACCGTGATAAAAATGTGTAGCTATATCCACAAATAGATAAAAACAGAGTCACATTCTGACGCGTTTCTGGCTATCAGCCCTTAGTCATAGAATGTCATAGGGCTGATAGCCAGAAACGCGTCAGAATGTGACTCTGTTTTTATCTATTTGTGGATATAGCTACACATTTTTATCATTGTGTGAAATAAAGAAGAATTGTTTTGGATTATTCAGCTTTGTGATCCAACAACCCCTTTTTTTTTTAAAACATCCTGGGTACCTTGCACAGAGATGATCCAGATGGACACAATCCTCAGGCACAGCTTGCTGTCCAACAGGGAGCAAACTTTAATAAAATGGAGATGAGAAAAGAAGGTAAAATACTGGCTTCCTGCTCTCTCCCTGACACTGTCCACAGCCACATCCACAACGGCCACGGTAGCCGAAATTAAGCAGTAGTCTGCTCGTTGGGATCTGGACGCTTGTAGTCCCTTTAGCAGGGGGGCCCTTTCTAAGTTCTGGGGCCCGTGTTGCGGTCCTTAAATCCTTAATCTGGGGCAGCATATTCTCTCCGGTCCTGGGGTCTGGCAATGCCCCGCCTGCTCCTATATACCTGAACAGGGCCAACATGCCCGGGCTACTGACTGGAAGCAGCAGCTTCCTGCTCCCTTTCTGCTGCTGGCCCAGCCAACTCCTTTAACTCTTAACTGTCCCTCAGCTAGTGCAATACACAAGTTAAAGGGAAACTTCACTAATAAATTTATTACAAGTCAATACAGATAAAAGAAACACAACGAACACAGCACATGCTTTACATTACATGACAGTACATAAGGTTAATATAACAACAGACACATATTAACATAATACATACATGACAGCAATATACAGCACAATACAGTTAATACAACAAAGTGCACGTTGTCAGCACATAGGAGAGAGGGAAAGCAATGGGGTTCCCCGCCACCTCCTTACAATGGTGTGAGACCTGTTTACACAGGACGATGCACCACCGAGAACGATGATCTTTTATGCAGCACCTGTTTAATCATGAATAGAACATTCTTAACAACACTCATTCATGATTATATTGCAGTGTAAATGCTCCTTTAGTATTTGTCTTTTTCTCAGGACACCATTAATCTTGATCAAAGTGCTAAATCCATTTTATTCAGCTCCAAACTTGCAAGAAACCTTCACCATGCTTCACTATTCCTGCAGACACTAATTGTACCGTTCTCCGACTTCCATCCTTTACAGCAAATATTATACATTTTTGACTCATCAGTCCAGAGCATCTGCAGCCATTTCTCAGCACCCCAATTCCAATGCTTAGGCACGGTTGAGTCTCTTTGCCCTGTTTCCATTTTGAAGGTATGTTTTTGGCCACAATTCAACCAAGACGACCACTTCTGGCCAGATTTCTCAAAACAGTAGATGGGTGTACTGTAGTTGTTTCCTGCTGATTACTGTCACTTCTGAGCTGATGGTACTGCTGGACATGTACAAAATCCTCACACTTACACTACTTTGCTGCTGTTTATGATGTTATTTATGGTTGTCTGAGGAATGCTTTGCAGTGCTGAATGTACTTGTCCATGCGAATAATCAAGATCTGCTGCTGGCAGCTTCCTTTGCAATTGTTAATGACATGCTAGATGGGAGACAAGTGATCAGATATGCTTGATAGGAGACAATCCGCAGTCTGTTCGCAGTAGTAGCAGCAAGATATAGATTGGCTTTGTCATGTTAAAAAGTAGCTCCTAAGACACTTTGAAGAAAGGGCCATACCAGACATTCAGCTACAGATGTTCCATTGACCTCAAACTCGCCACTCTAAAAGGCTATCCTGTGCAACGCAAAATGGCTGGAATGGAGATCTATCCTATCTAGCAATAAGTCCCGATTTTGTCTTGGAGATAGTAATAGCCAGAGATTGGCCTGGAAACCAAGCGAAAACACAATGAAAAGGCTTTCATGAGGGAAGTCACACCAGTCCTACTCGTGGGATTATAGTGTGGGGTGGCATAATGTACAGAATGTACAGTAGCCAGACCCCTGAGGTCTTCATTGCAAGTACACCAATAGCTCAGCGTTACATTGATTATGTAGTGGAACCAATGGTATGGTCACTTCTCCAAAAGTGTACAGGGAGACATTTTTCAGATCACATGTTGGTCATGTTACTGTAAGCAGCCTGCATGGTCTAAACTTGCTAGCATTATCTTCAGCGTCTCCGCACTTGTCTCCGATTGAGCACAACTAGGACATCATTGGTCGGCAACTGCAGTGGGAGCTGCCAGCAGCAGATTTTGATGAGTTGCTCAAATGCATTCAGTGGAAGACCATTCCTTAGACAACCATTAATAATCTCAGTGATAGCAGCCAAGATGGTTAAGTGTGTGCTCATATTCAATACTGGATAAAAAATTTTCTTTCCATTTTTTCATCATTTGCATATCGTTAACATGCCTATCTATTCTGTGATTTCCATAATTCTTCAAATTGTCGTCTCCTCATGTTGCAATTTAAATGTTGAGGAGTTTATATAGCAGCGTCTTCAACATTGCACTTTAATTGGTGTTAGAAACATTATATATAACTGGTATTTCTTAATATATTATTACTATCCACAAGGTCTGAGAAAAACCTATTTCCATAGTAACAGTGCGCAATATTCAAAAAGAAATATATTAGTGTAAAATTACCTAAATATGTACTAAGGGACAGGAGGCAGGTTTTATTCCGACTAAATTAGAGTCGTTATTGTTATATGATTGGACTTCTGCACACAATGATACGACATTGTCATTTATCTATTTTTCTGTAAAAACTGCAGCTTTATAAAATACTAAACATAACAATGTGATGACCGTGTTATAACAAGTTCAGCTCCTAAATATACAGTATGGCTGCTTTATTAAAGACATCTGTCCTTTCACGCTTCCTTGTAGAGAAATCAGACCCGTGATCTCGGTTTGCGGTATAAAATTAAGTAAGCAAGTATTTTTGTGGATTAGTTTTACTGTAAATCCACATTGAAATGGGAAAATTAAGCGATCGGGATTTCAAAAGCTGTCTCTTGAGTTTTGCTTATGCAACGATATGGAGAGTATACACCACATTACAAATTATTGTGCAAATTGGATTTAAATGTCATAAAGATGTAATTCTTTGTTTTTCAAGTAGACTCATGGATGCTTTGTGTCTCAATGCTCTTTGGATCACTGAAATCAATCTCAAACAGCTGTGATAATTAGGTGAGCTCAATTCAAAGAAATCTACATAAGAAGGACGTTCCACGTTATTAAGCACCTACAGGTTTCAAGCAATATGGGAAATTAAAACGATCACCCTGCTGCCGAAAAGCATCATTTAGCGCAATGCATTGGACAAGGTGTGAAAACATTAGATATTTCAAAAAAACTTAGACGTTATCATCGAACTGTGAAGAGATTTGTGCCTGACGGGTTCCTGCAGATAAATGTTATGGCTCGGTTTGGGAATTTGATCCACTGACCTGTTGCTGCATGGTCAGTTCCCCTTCCTGCTGAACATAAAATTTGAAGGAAGGACGAATGGACAAATGTACAGAGAGAATCTTGATAAAAATCTACTTCCATCTACGAGGATGATGAAGATGAAACTAGGGTGGACATTTCAGCAAGATAATGATCCCAAACAGACAAAGAAACTCACAGTTGGTTTCAGAGAAAGAAAATAAAGCTGCTAGAATGGCCCAGCCAATCAGAGGATCTGAATACAATAGAAAATTTATGGAAGTCGCTAAACCTCAGAGTTGATAGAAGGAACCTACAGAACCTTATGGCTTTGAAGAGTTTGTGTGGAAGAATGGGCCAAAATTACAACTGAGCAATACTAGTTTCTGAATGAACAAATACACCAAGACATTCTTGATAAAAATCTGACATGACCTGAAGACAATAGAAAATTTATGGAAGGAGCTAAAGCTCAGAGTTCATAGAAAGAGCCCACGGAACCCTAAGGCTTTGACGAGTCTTTGTGTGGAAGAATGGGCCAAAATCACACCTGAGCAATGCATGGAATTAGTTGCTCCATGCAGGAAGCCTCTTGAAGCTGTCATGACCCACAAAGCCTTTGGTATAAAGTATTAATTACATTTCAGTAAGTGTGTTCAGTACTTTATCAATATATCATTTCTCATTATTACACGTATCTTAATTTATGGACATCTATGGTTTGAATTTCTTTGCCTGTGTGGATTGGATAAGTTGTTACCAACATCTGGTGAGAATTTCATGTCAATAGTACCATTAGAAATATCTTTGCTTAGAAAATTTTTGCTGTGTTCAATACTTATTTCATCCGCTGTAAGTTTAATAATAGGCTCAGTGGCCCGGGTGAAAATTGCAATATATCAAGATTTTTAGAAAATTAAAAATGAAGAAACTAAACTAAAAAATAAATTTAACATAAACATTGACTTGTACAATAGGTCATTTTCTGATGACACATTAATTTAACCATGCATCATCCATCTGACAGGTCACCGTGTCATGTTCGTGTTCAGAAGTAGACAGCGTGTCTCTGCTGTCTTGTAGCTGTCAGTTCTCTAAACTGCTTACATTGAGCTAATCTATTCACTCTGCACATCGTACATTATAATCTAATGAAAGAGATTATGTTTTTTAAGTATTTTCAATGTATAATTTGGAGTGTGATACCCATGATACAGTATGGTGACAGATAGGACTATTTAAAGGAAACTTGTTACCAGATTTTCCCAATATAAACTTCAGCCACCACCTTTTCTGCCTCTTTTAGAGGAGTCTAGCAAGCTGTTGTTTCATACAATCTCTGCATAACCCCCCAAAAATACCTTTTATTAAGCCTGCATACGGCGCGATCCAGTACGATGGGTGTTGCTGGTCTTGCTTCAGAGCCTCCTCTCCTCATGATCGTCGTCCATCGGACCCTGCTTCATGTGGATGACCCATCCTATGTCATCCACATAGTGTCCCCCATCGTGCTCCTGCAAAGGCGCACTTCTATCTGCCCTGCTGAGGTCAGAGCAAAGTACCGTAGTGCGCATGTACCTACTTTACTTCCGGGTAATCGGTGCTCTTTTATCTCTTCCAAAGGAAAACAAGGTCATTTATATGGTTTAAATAGCATTTAATAGCATTCATAGAAAACTCAAGTTATTTTTTTATTAATGTATTTTTAAAAATCCTGTGTATTGGACAGACCACCCAAGATCCAAGACCTCCACATCACTGAATGTGTTTATGAGTGTAGTTAGCAATAATACCTTATTAGGCATGTGTAACATATTCATATCCTGGACCTTTTCATAGATAGTCTCAGTATGCTGATTCCTGACTGTCACTATTATGCACCTGTCTTGGCTGGGCCGGGTTCCACCTCATTCCATTATGGCCGCTGCCCTTTGCTGTGCTACATCTTGAGTTTTGCAAGTTACCCAATATGTCTCTGTGGAATCACCTCCCTAGGCCTTTTAAGGATGAATTGGACACCCTTGTGTCTGAGTGTTAAGAAAGTACTGTGTTCAGGAGCCATGTGTCTGGACTCTGTCAGCACCCAGCTTCTTTGGTTCTGTTATATTTTAGCCTCTGTGTTTTCTACAACTAGCACCTACGGCTCCACTAGACCAGCTTGGGTGAACCCATCATTTGCTGTAAAAATCTCAAACTGATACTTTTCATCTTTGCAGGCTTCTGTAAATTCTACTAACCCTCAGACAACCTTGCTAACACATCATTTGCCATAAGCATCTCAAACTGTTATTAGTATTACAACTTGTTCATGTTATGTTGCAACCTGCTATGGATCTTGTCACCTTCATCTATGTGATGCTTCAGACCTGCCGTTTTCTTGTACATTTGCACTCCTGTCTCTGTGGCTTCTGGTGTGTCTTACCTTCCTTATTTGTTTGCCATCCAGCATAGCCTATTGTCCAAGTCCTCGTAGTTCCACGTGCTTTACAGCCTGCCGTGTCAATTCTCTGCATTTGTATGTCACCCGTGTGGCTTTGTGAAACCACCTTACTAGGTGAGCCTAATAGCCGCATTCTCCATACCCTTTAATGAAGAGGTGACTGTGCTTCTCTCTAGTTATGGAAAAAAGAATGCAAGCAGTGCAGGCACTTTTCTATTCTATTAAATGGAAAACATAGATTTTGGTGAATAGGGGTCACCCAAACCCTGTTCTCCAGATACATGTGGCTGGAATTGTGAAAAACATCTAACATCAGAATAATCCATTAATGGCCAGTTTGGCTAGAAGTGAAAGTCATATTCTCAAAAGTGACATTCATATATCCATTATGATTGTTCTAAGGGCTCACTCAGACCTTTTTGTGGATAGAACCAGTGCCACTGCCGATTAGACTCTAGGGGCTGTTCATATGGATAATACTTGGATGCCATCCATGACCTACACAAGTGCTGTCAGTTTTCACAGACTGTCTCATAAGGCCTCTTTCACACATCCGTTTTTTGCCGTCAGGCGCGATCCGGCGCTTTTTAAAAAAAACAGATCCGGTTTTTTAAACCGCCGGATGCTTTTTTTGTCATTGACTATCATTAGCGCCGGATGTCATTGCGTTGTGTCCGTTTTTTTCCGGATCCGGCGGAAATGTACGTTTTTTTTTTTCTGCCACACCCGCCGGATGCGCCGCAAACAATACAAGTCTATCAGTCTTTTGTGCAATCTGGCAAAAGACTGATCCGGATTCTGGAAACCAAGGTCTCTCTCTCTCTCCTCGGTCCGGACATGCGTACCTGCATTTTCCGGGTTGAAAAGTTCAGGACGGATCCGGCAGAAAACCTGATCCGTTGCATCAGTTTTTTTACAATCAGCGCCGGATCCGTCCTTTCCGGTTTTGGACGGATTGTGCCTGATGGCACAAAACGGATGTGTTAAAGAGGCCTAAGAGAAGCCTTTAAAACTGCCATCAGATTAAAAAGTCATTTGAGAAAAATAACTGTTTGAATGAGCCCTTATAAAAGGAAAGCCATGAAAATTCAGAGCAGCACTTCTTATTGTCACCACCATAGTCCAACTTGTTTTGCAAAAAACGAGGCCAGTGATCTCTGTTCTGTTTTATAGAGATATAACATTATTTAGATGAATGTCTCAACAAAAGGACATCTATCAATCTGAATTTTATAAAACATCTGAATAAAAAAGCTCAATGACAATAAAAAATTCTGACTGGTTATTTTATTTTCAGAACTGGCCATGTAGTCCTATTCGTTTACAAAAAATGAGTAGGACTTAAAAAGAAGTTATTCCACCCAACTAGTCTTCTAAGTCTAAACTTGTGAGATAAATGATTCTAGAGGTGATACAGTTTGGTTTAATAGTTAATTATAAATCATGGGAGAAATTATAAGAAAGTTCCATCTCTCTTCATCAAGAGAAGAGCTGTAATTTTATGGCGTGTGTCTTGTTTGAAGAGTATCCAGGCCTCTGTGTTTCATCTAAAACTGAGGGGTATTTGGGTAATGTAGTAAGTTGGTCCCACATGCAAAACCATGTCTATATCAATGGCTGAGAAGGAAGAATAGTAAGTGGTTTGGTTTAGTCAAAAGACTTAAAAAACATAGAAATTAGAGATAATGTTTACATTACCTTTTTGAGCGTTTATAGCAGCCATGACAGCTATGATGGATCGTCATAAATCCTGATGGATCCCCTTGATTTATAATAGAGTCTACCATTTTTTTTCCATTTGGTCTCTGGTGGATTTTATGTCTCGTAAATATATTTTTTATAAGTATATCTTGGTCACCACTTTCTAAGTTACTGTGTTTTGTATTTTAGAGAAATATTTGGAATCATTCATATACATTATGTCTGTTTTTATGGCTGACTGCTTCCTGACTATTTATATACCATGTGTCCTTGGGATTATATTTATACAAGAAAACGTAGACTATGAGTTGAGACACCTTTCGTTAGAGATCAAAACAACTTGAAGAGAAAGAAGTGCTCCTGGAGAGGTGAGCAGTGAACCAACAAATTAAGTGAAAGAGACATCTTATTCTTATTTTAACCCTTTAGTGATGCAGACAATTTTCTTTTTTGGGCTTTGTGTTTTTTCTTCTCCATTTTACATAGTCATAACTGTTTTTATTCAATCAACATAGTCGTTTTGGAACCATTCTTTTTTGCGTGAAAAGTTGTAGCTTTTGACTGACCGCATTCAAATTACTGTATAATGTTCTGAAAAATGGTAAAAAATTCCAAATGAGGCAAAATGGCAAAAATGGAATCCACTTTTGGGTTTTGCATGCTGATATCACTGTGTGGCACAACTGGAATTTGCCTCATAGGGATTTTTTCTTCCTCTGGATCGGCACAATATTATTGTAGGATCAATTTGATAGACCTCTGACTTTTTTCAACTTTATGAACTATGAAACATATGATACTATTATGTAGGCAGTGTTAGGTAATTTGGGGTATAACTTTTCAAAACCATTCTTCATGCCAGCTTTATTCAGTAAATCTGAAATACATAATATAGCTGAAATAATGTTTCCCTTTGAAGCACAGCTTGTTGCTAGGCTTCACCTGAGGACTAACAAGGAAGACATGGGAGCCTTCAGCAGGCCTCCAATGCCATGGTCACCCAGTGACACGGCCATCACCTCGCAGGGAAAGCTGTATGGTGCACAACACGCACACCACTTGCACCTTAATTGACTCTATCAGAGATTGATAGCAGCATGAAAGAGGATAATCATAACTAAGATCTGACTGCTGTTGTTAAGCCCCTGTCACCCACAGTGATCTCACTAGCGAGATTGCTGCTGAGTCACTAGTTATCTGCAGTGTCGCTGTCCTGATCGCTGCCTGTTTGGCAGCTCAGCAGCGATCATGTAGCGAAACACCAGCGATCCTGACAAGTGCATATCGTTGTAGGGATCGCTGGTGTGTCGCTATGTGTGACGGGGCCTTAAAGCCGCCTCAGACTAATAGTTCACACATGTTATCTCTGTGAGGGAAAAGTAGCTTAATGACACAGTGAGTTAATTGTCACTTTAACAGTAATTTAATTAAGAAAAGGAAGTCAAAGCAATATATACAGTA
>VIAB01034966.1:12795-25616 GCA_009801035.1 Oophaga pumilio
TCTCGCTAGCGAGATCGCTGTGTGAGACGGGGGCTTTACTCTTCTTTTAACTACTGATAAACCTTCCATTCATGAAGCCTGACAGTTTCTGAATCTATTAACCATCATTTTTTTAGGCAGCACCAACCACAGCCTCCCAGACACTGTTCAGAGAGATGTACACTTTTCCTTCACCATAAATCTCCTATTTAAGACTGGCTCATGAGTTCTCAATAGGGTTTAGATCAGATGAGGAAGTGGCCCTGTCATTATTCTTTCATCAATAAGGCTTTTACTTACACTGGGTTTCTTGAAAAATGAAGACTTTTTCCTATACCACTGCTTAAAGAAAGTGTCTTCTTAAAACTGGCAGTAGGTCGGAGAGTTAATTTTGAGACCATCTTCAACCTGAAAAGGTGCAACTAACTCATCTTTAACAATAGCAGACCATCTGCTAGACGACCTCCATCTTGCTGGCGTCTGAGTCGAAATGGAGGTTTGTGACTGTTATTGATCCAGCCATGGATAGCCATGCTATACCTTATAACCTGTCAGCCCTGCAGACACAAGTTAGTTAGAATATGTGCAGTGCATGATCTAGCTAACTTCCTAGCAACTAGTGACCTGTATGTTGTCATTATGGCAACAATCAGGACCCCGCAATGATAGTGCGGGATCTCCAATCCAAGTGCAGAGGGGCTTTCTTCCCTCTGCCTGCACTCTAAATGCTGCGTTCTCACCGATTTAGAGGGTTAAAGTGCCCGGATCTGTGCAGGCACCACTCCTAGCATTGAGAGCCAGGTGTCAACTGTTAGTATCAACTGACACCCAGTGGTAATCGCCAGCAGTCAGCCCCCTGAGCACAGGCGATTGCCATGACGTACATGTACTGCATCAGTCGAGAAAACTTCTCGATCATGATGTACATGTATTACAAATGTCAGGAAGGGGATTATTTGCTGTTAAGCAAACATGTGCAAGCCCCATACAAGTGAGAAGTTTGTAAGCATAAAATGACTGGCAGTTGGTGCATCTTACATGTTTACATCTATATCCGCCACCCTCCCTGCTCTTTCTTGATGATATATAAACAATAGACTGTAGATGAGCAAACTTGTTAGGAAAATGTTCACCAATATCAAATTTGGCACGAATGGAGCACATTCAGATTCGTGTTGGGTTTCCCAAGAATAATTCCTCAAAGTTTGCAAAATTTGGTCAAAGAATAGTAAATGATTACTTTTCCACTAATGTTTTTGTTTTGACTTTGTCAAGGATATTGATGATGCATGATAAGCAGGGAGAATGTGTTTGATAAGGGTGTATCTAGGTCAGAGGAGTGGCGGAGTGTAATTTTTTTCATTTTTTTTTCTTTAATAACGTAACTCCGGCAGCCAATTAGGCGCAGAAATCATCCACAACGTCATGACACAAGGGCTTCTGTGATTGGCTGCTGAAGCCATATGTCCCTCTCCATAGAAAAAGCAGACATCTTGTTTTGCTGACACCATATTCTCACTGTAACAGTGCAGAGAGGCTGCTCCTGCATCTGCAGCTAGTAAACTTGTCATTTAGCTAGATAGTATCCTGTCCTGTGTGAAATCGATCTTCCAGCATCTAGCTAGATTGTGCTAACAGTGTTGTGCAGGCAGGACTCCACAATTACTGCTCAGAATTGTTTGGGCTAAAACTGAGTTTGTCAGGAATCAGAAGGTCCCATTTGCTAATCAAAATCATTAGGCATACTATTGTGGTTTAGCAAGGACACCCAATTTGCTTATCCAAATCGCTTGGTCTAAAACTGTATTGCAGTCAGGAGGCCCCATTTGCCAGTCCAAATCATTTGGGCTAAAACTTTGTTGCAGTCAGGAATCAGGAGGCCCCATTTGCTAATCAATATAGTTTGGCTTAATATTGGGGTTCAGCCAGGAGGCTTAAATTGCTGATGCAATTTGTTTCGGCTAAAAGTGTGTTGTAGTCAGGCAGTCAGGAGGACCCATTTGCTTATCCAAATTATTAGGCCTCATATTGGGGTTCAGCCACGAGGCCCCACTTGGTTATCCAAACTGTTTAGGCTAAAACTGTGTTGCAGTCAAGAGGCCCCATTTGGCAATCCAAATCCCTTAGGTTAAAAATGTGTTGCAGTCAGGAATCAGGAGGGGTCATTTGCTGATCAAAATCATTAGGCATAATATTGGGATTCAGCCAGGAGGCCCCATTTACTTATCCAAATTGTTTGGGCTAAAACTGTGTTGCAGTGAGAAATCAGGAGGCCCCATCTGCTAATCAAAGCTGTTTGGCCTAATATTGGGGTTAAGCCGAGAGGCCATGTTTGCTAATCCAAATTGTTTGGGCTAAAACTGTGTTGCAGTCAGGAATCAGGAAGCCCCATTTGCTAATCCAAATTGTTTGGGCTAAAACTGTGTTGAAGTCAGGAATTAGGAGGTCCCATTTGCTAATCAAAATCATTTGGCTTAATATTGGGGTTCAGCCAAGAGGCCTCATTTGCTCATCGAAATCGTTTGGGCTAAAACTGTGTTGTAGTCAGGAGGCCTTGTTTGCTAATCCAAATTGTTTGGGCTAAAACTGTGTTGCAAGCAGGTATCAGGAGTCCCCATTTGCTAATCCAAATAGTTAGGCCTAATATTGGGGATCAGCCAGGAGGCCCCATTTGCTAATCCAAATTGTTTGGGCAAAATCTGTGCTGTAGTCAGGAATCAGAAGGCTCCATTTGCTAATCACTATCATTAGGCTTAATATTGGGTTTCAGCCAGGAGACACCATTTGCTAGTACAACTTGTTTGAGCTAAAACTGTGTTGCAGTCAGGAGGCTCCATGTGCTAATCCACCTTGTTTGGGCTAAAATTGTGTTGCAGTCAAGAATTAGGAGGCCCCATTTGCTATTCAAAATTGTTAGGCATACTATTGGGGTTCAGCCAGGAGGCCCCATTTGATATTCAAAATTGTTAGGGCTAATAGTATTGTGCAGGCCGAAGTCTACATTTCCTACTCAAAATTGTTTGGGCTAATACTGTGTTGCAGTTACGACTCAAGAGGCCCCATTTGCTAAACAAAATCATTAGGTCTAATAGTGTTCATGCACACAATCTCAGAAAATAATTACTGATTGTTCATTTAGGGACAGATGATTAACAAGTCTGGACCTCAGGTTGTGAAATAGTTGGGGAAGGGTACATAGAACATGAGTGGGAAAAAGTGAGGTCACGGTGGCGGGGGAATAGTTTTGGTGTTCGATGTGTATGTGGGTTAGGTGTTAATGTTAGTGAAAGTTGAACTGAACAAACAGCATCTCATCCTAGCCAAATCAACTGACAACATCTGTTACTGAATGGACTACTTGACTTCTTTTCTTTGGCCGCAGCACAGTTTACACCATGTAGATGAGTCTCAGAAAGAGCATGTGCGCTGCATCAAGAGGCCTCTCCTCCTCTTCCTCCATCTTAACATCACACTCAGTACAAGCCTCAAAGGTGGCACCCCATTAATCCTAGTTTCCCTCACGTCATAAATTTCCAACCACTCACCTGACTGTGGGGAAGCTCAGATGGGCCAGTCTGCAGAACTGTTCACACATTTTATTTCATAGCCATCAGAGTTCTGCTCTAAAAATTCACAGAATCCAAAAGAGGATGGCATCTGCACCCGATGCCCAAAATGTTTTTATGTTGGATCCGGAGCCAGATGAAGTAGAGTCCGAGCAGAATTCAGACCTTCATCACCAAACATTAACCGTATGGGGTGTAGGTGTGATAGGGTGATAGTCATAAGACTCAGATACCAGAGGCACTCTTGGACTGTACTGTGCTGTCAGGGTAGGAAGAGGAGGACAGTGACTTTCAGGGCAAGGAATGGGAGAACAGAGAAGATGACGATGAGGTTGTAGATCCCACTTGATGTGAACCCAGAGGCACACACTGCACTAAAATGTGGACTAGAGATCCTCGACAACCACCGTCCATCCCATGAACCCCATCAACTGCTTCTTTCTTGTATGTCATTGTGGCATGTGTTCTTACACTGGTCTCTGTCCACAGCACATCCACTTGTATACCCCCTATAGTTGGGGTAAGTGAGAGCCAGTCAGCTGTTACAGAAGTGCACATGCCAGCTGTTTTTGTTTCACCTAGCACACCACTTCTTTCTCAACCCACCATAACATCTCCGCCTGCACCTCACTCACAGTCCAACTGTCATGGGTTTTCTGCGACAGAGAGGAGCCAGAAGACCACAGCATCTGATTTCTCCTAGTACTGCAACAATTAGAAACAATTCACCTTCATATTAAATGGTTTAAATTTATTTTAGCATTGCAGGGGTTAATATGCTCATTTGAGGTCCTGGAAGCTCTCCTGCGATAAGGCTCTCAGCTGTGCACTGTTAGCCACTCCCATCTACTATTTAAACTGGGCCCTGGCTAGCACTCATTATCAGAACTAGCTTTTGCAGCATGGCTGGTAGTTGTTGGTGGTTGTATTGGAGAAGGCGTTTGGTGGATTTATCTGTGACTGTTGCTAGGTTTTGAATGTGTGGTAAATCCCTTCCTCCCCTACTTTGGTTTAGCCCCATGCTCCACTCCCAAGTGCATTCCTCTGTTGTCTATGTGAGTATAATTATATGTTTGGTATTTTTTGTCATCCCTGTTGGTATTACCTTGTCAGTTTGGTATGTGTATTATGGTACACTACTACTCCCCTCCTTCCCTGGGTGGGGGAAGTGTACAGACTGTGGGCCGATTCAGGAGCTAAATCAAGGTACGTGGCCCTGGCGTCCTCACTATCACAAGTAATCCAGGAAACAGGGCAAGCCAGGGCTGTCCTAGTATTAGGGACAGGGAAGGAGCCCTCCGTCATAGGACACTTAACAACACAGTTGTGACATTAGCTCTGACCGTTTTTTGATCCATTATGGTTCCTATAAGTCAGTGTATCTCAACTCCAGTCCTCAGGACCCACCAACAGGTCATGTTTTATGGATTTCCCTAGTATTGAAAAGGTGATGGAATTAATGCTTGAGCAGGTGATAAAATTATCACTTGTGCAATACTAAGGAAATCCTGAAAACATGACCTGTTGGTGGGTCCTGAGGACTGGAGTTGAGAAACACTGCTATAAGTGCTCTGACAGAGCTACTACACCAACCCAGCCTGGAGGTGGCAGATCTATGCACTTTCGTTTTACAGTACCCTAACACATCAGGTTTGGGGACCGTAACTCGCAGGCAACCATTAGTGGAGTCCAAAATCGTTTTGCCTGACAGGTGCTCTGGGGAGCATGATAATTAGGTTGTTTTCAAGGAGGCCTGTAAACTAAATTTCAGGAACTGGGGAGCAATGGGTGGGGATAATAATATCTCTCCTTCAGGGTGACCCCCAAGCATGGGCATTCTCTCTCCCGTATGATTCCCTGTCGCTCCAGATGGTGGAGGAATTTTTTCTCACTGGTAGAGTCCACATTACATCTGCTTCAGCAGGGAGACCAGCCAGTGGAGGAGTATTGCTCTGAGTTTCAGAGGTGGTCCATTGACACTAAGTTGAATGACCCCGCACTCCATAGCAAGTTCTGTGAAGTTCTTTCATTAAGGGTGAAGGATGCCTTAGCACTGTGTGAGATTACAGATTCCCTTGAGGTGGCCATGTCTCTGGCTATCGCCATCTTCACCAGAGACATAAAGCGACACCCCAATGTGCGGGAGGCCCGGTGCCAAGGTAAACCTGGTCTAAGTAATATAAGGAATTTATTCAGTTGAGAGAGAAGCTCATTATGGAAAGCAGTCAGTTGTTTGGCGCAAAGTGGGAGTATGTTTTTACTGTGGTAGAAAGGGCCATTTCATAGGCACGTGTCCTTCCCTTTCTCACTGTAAATAGCCGCCAGAAAACTAAGAAGCCCAGGTTGCGGGGAGGTTATCAATCCTGGAGTGCATATCTCCTCTGTGGGTAGGACTCAATTTTTTCTGCATGCTGAAATCCATCTGGGCAAAAATCAGGTGGTTATTTCTGCCTTTCTGGAAAGTGGTGCACGGTTTAACTTGATCGACGCTAGGTTCGTCCAGGTCCAAGGCCTCAAACCACATACACTGTTCAGACCTATACTCATAAACTCCACAACATTGAGACAGGGATATTTTACTCAAGTCATCCGAAGGTTACATCTAAAGGTAGGGGTCATGCACTCAGAAGATATTGACTGTTATTTGCTGACAGGTATGCACTCTCCTGGAGTTCTTCTACTTCCTTGGTTGACTCTGCACAACCCTGTGGTAGATTGGCAGACTCGGGAGGTGGTAAAGTGGAATGAGTTTTGTAAAGGACACTGCTTGGGGACACGGTTTGCAAGGGTAGATACCCAATCTGTGCCTAAATACCTGTCTGACTTTGGAGATGTGTTTTAGGAGCAGGGGTGCCAAGAACTTCCCCCCATTGTTGTTATGGCTGCGCCATTAATCTTGTCCCCTGGGGCCAAGCTGACAAAGAGCAGACTGTATAATATCTCAGGTCCAGAGAGGCAGACCATGAAGGATTATATCATGGAAATTTTGGCAAAGGCTCATATCAGACCATCCTCATCCCCTATTGCTGCAGGGTTTTTCTTTGTAAAGAAGAAATATGGAGGGTTACGGCCCTGCATAGATTTCCGCAAACTCAAACAGATTACAGACCGGGATCCGGATCTACTCCCTTTCATCCCAGACCTCTTTAATTAGATTGTAGGATCAAAATGGTTTAATAAACTGGATCTCAGGGGTACGTATAATCTCATTCGTATTAAAGAGGGAGATGAGTGGAAAACAGCTTTCAATATGCCTGAGGGACACTATTGGAACCTTGTGATGCCATTTGGGTTAATTAATGCTCTCGTCATCTTTCAGCACTTTGTAAATGACATATTTAGTCACCACCAGGTAGGTTGACTTGTTGTAATCTATCTTGATGACATATTAATTTATTCACCTATACTTGAATCATATCAGGTACATGTCAGACAGGTCTAACAAATACTCAGAGACATTAAATTATTTGTCAAACCAAAGAAATGCATGTTCTCGGTTCAGGAAATCTCTTTTCTAGGATATGTTTTATCATCCATGGGTTTTCTCATGGATCCAGCGAAAGTCCGGGCGGTACTGGATTTGAAGGCACTACAAAGGTTTTTGAGTTTCGGCAACTACTACTGTAAGTTCATCAAAAACTTTTCGGAAGTGGTCAAACCTCTGATGAATATGTCCAGGAAAGGGACAGACTTTTCTAAATGGTCCAGTTCGGCCAGGGAGGATTCGATACCTTGAAGGAGTGTTTTGCATCTGTGTCCGTTTCTCATAGAGCCTGATATCACTGAGCCTTTTTTCGTAGAATTTTACTTGTCTGAAGTGGAAGTGCGGTCTGCATTATTATTATTATCTAAAAAAAAAAAAGCTGTTATCTGGGGAGATAAATTATGACATTGATAACAATGAACTCTTGGCAATCAAGTGGGCCTTTGAAGAGTGGTGTCATTTTTTGGATGGGGACGTTAATTTGGTTATGGTAATCATGGATCATAATAATCTTGCATAACTAGAGTGTGCAAAGCATCTAACTCCTCAACAGGCACGATGGGCATTGTTCTTCACCAGGTTTAACTTTTTTGTTACATATAGGCCGGAGAGCAAGAACATTAAGTCAGATGCCTTATCTAATTGGTTTCCTGGGGATGGATATAATTGTCCACCGGTTCCTAAACTAAAAAAAGGGGTCCTTATTGCATCTACTTGCTCCAATCTTCAGAAAGAGGTTGTTGACACTCAGGGGGACGTTCCTGCTGCCTGTCCATTAAGGAAACTGTTTGAACTTGTGAATCTCCACCTGAGAGTTTTTAGTAAACATCATGATTCGGTCTTAGCACGACAGAGAGTAGCCAGAAGACCCTAGCATCTGATTTCTCCTACTCCTGCAATGATTAGAAGCACTTCACTTTCATAATAAACAATGTAAGATTATTTTAGCATTTCATGTGATAATCTGCTCAGTTGAGAGCTTCTGGAAGCTTTCCTGAATTAAGGCTCTCAGCTGTGCACTGTTAGCCACACTATCTGCTATATAGACTGGCCCTGGCTAGCACTCTTGTCAGAGTTAGCTTTTGCTGCATGGCTGTTGGTTGTTGTTGGTTGTTATTGGAGAAGGTGTTTGATGGATTTTTCTGTGACTGTTGCTAGGTTTTGAGTGTGTGATAGTTCCCTTTCTTCTTCTACTTTGGTTTAACCCCATCTTCAACTCCCTGGTGCATTCCTCTGTTTTCTGAGTGAGTATATTTTTATGTTAGGTATATTTCGTTACCCCCGTTCGTATTACCTTGTTAGTCTAGTTGGTATACTATGGTACACTACTACTCCCCTTTTCCCTGGGAGGAGGAAGGGTACAGACTGAGGTTGGATTCAGGAGCTAAAGCAAGGTACGTGGCCCTGGCGTCTTCACCATTAAAGTAATCCGGGGAACAGAGCGAGCTAGGGTGCCCCTAGCATTAGTGACAGAGAAGGATCCCCTTGTCCTTGGACGCCCGACAACAGAGTCATGACACCAGCAATTTATCATATCACATTACTCCACTCCCTCTCCTCACACCAGCCAGCCCTCGGTCTCAAAGTTGTGGTCAAGTAAAGGAATATTTCCTCCTACACATGCTAAAGGTAAAAGCTTGAACTCCACCATCTCCAATCTTTTGTCCTCCAAAATGCTGCCTTTCCGTATGGTGAATACAAATGGTTTCCGAAAGTTGATGGCCATCGCAGTCGCCCTGCGCCATTTGCCCAGTCACCATTACTGATTTAAGAAATCTGTGCCTGCGCTACACCAGCATGTTGCAGACAACATAACCCATTCCCTGAAAAAATCTATGCCTGCCAGGGTATTCTTCACCACTGACACCTGGATGAGCAAATATGTGTAGATGCGTTATATCTTGCTGACTGGGCACTGGGTGACTCTGGTGGCCATGGGGCAGGCTGTCAAGGGGCTGCTAAACAAGTTTTGGGATCCCCTAAGCTTGCAGACAAATCTTTGTATCTTATACTTCCTTCACTTCTCCTGGCTATTCCACCTCTGTTAGGGCCTTCACCTGCATCCTTAACCTCTCCCTTAAAGAAACACGTATTTTAACAGTGCAGTGAGAATCCCCCCACCTCAATACTGTGCAGCCAGAGCTCACCACAATCAGGCAGTGTTTAAATTTATATGCCTTGGAGAACGCAGTCACACAGCTCAAGAGTTGTGAACAGCTATCCAGGCCGAGTTAGAGCAATGGCTGCCTCTACTGAACCCAGAGACAAGGAAGGCCATGAGCGATAATGGTGCAAACATGATGTTGACCCTACGCCGGGGCAGCCTCACACACATGCCTTACATGGCTCACGTCCTCAACTTGGTGGTACAACACATTATCCGCCACTATCCCGGCCTTTATGTGCTGCTTAGGAAAGCACAGTCACTGTGCGCTCACTTCTGCCGATCGCATCCTGCAGGTCATTGACTTACATCGTGACAGAGGTCTTTGGGCTGCCGGTTAACCGTTTGATTTGCGATTTGCCAATACCCTGGAATTTCACTCTGCACATGTTACAGTGACTGTGGCAGCAGCGATGAACCCTAGTGCAGTATGTCTTTTTATATAGCCTAGGCTAACGTAGTACGAACGTTGTGCAAATCACTTTAGCGGAGTGAACACAGATGGAGGACATTTACACCCTTCTGCACAGTTTTGAAATGCATATTAATATAGTTAGCACTCACGATGCCATCATCAGCATCACTATTTTGGTCATCAACATGCTTGAGCACACTTTGAATAGTTTGTGGGAGGAGGTGGTGGTCCCAGAGGAAGAGGAGGAAGCAGAGGAGGATGCAGAAGGGATAAGAATATCTCTAATTTCTGGACTGTCATCGCACAGGGGAGAACCATGGGAGTGTGGATTACTGTGATCAAGTGGGGCTCATGGTACAAGACAAACTGATAGTGAATGTGCAGTAACAGAGGAAAAAATGGAGGAGGAAGACGTAATAGACACACAACAGTCAGCAGATGAAGAAGATAATGATCCCCTCTCTGTTGTCCATAGTTGGCGGGAGGGGACAGAGGAAGCAAGCTAAAGTGTTACCCTGCCACCAACACACTATGGACTTGGACCACGTGGAAGTGCCTGACACATGAGCGCCTTCTTGCTACACTATTTTCAACATGATGCGTGCATTCTTAGGGGCAGAAATACTGTTAACTAATGGGTTGCCACTCTGTTAAAAGAGTACATTTTGCCAGATGCTTCCCCCTGGAAAGGGATGTGTGCATGCACGAGTATCGAAACACGCTTGAAGACAATCTTAAGAGTGGTTTTGCCCAAGACAGAAGTGAGTCACACAGTGTGCATAGCAGTTCTAGGCTTTCCAAACCCCGGGAACATCAAGTCATCACCGCAAAATTATTAGCAGCAGTGTAAGTGGCATAAGCAATTTCTGTGAGTCATTTCACACATTTTTTAGACCAGACCATGTACCAGCAGAACAGATTACATGTCTGAAACGTTGTTAAACAAATGGAGAGAATGGTGCAGGAGTATCTCAAACTCAATATCAATGCCATCAGGGGGAATTTGGACCCTTTTGCATTTTGGTATTCAAAAATGGATGAGTGGCCTGAGCTGAGTTTGTCTGTCATGTCTTGGAGGTGTTGTCATGCCCAGCAACCAGCGTTCTCTCAGAACATGTCTTCAGCGCTGCTGGTGATATCCTGATGGATAAGCACATGTGGCTGTCTCTTGAAAGTCTAGACCGCCTAGCTTTCATCAAAATGAACAAGTCATGAATCTCCAATGATTTTTGCACCCCAGTCGCAGACTGGACAGATTAGGTGATGGTGTTGTTTTTAGTGTCATGTATTGATCTCGCGTTATTGCAGTTTTTGAAACCTTTGTTGTGGCTTCTGTGCCTGCTGTTGCTAATACTGCTAATGTTATAAAAAAAATTGAAATGAGGAAATTCCAAATTGGGTTTCCATGTGGTGGATTGACTGTTGTAGAAGGGGTGTCAGAGGTCTATTATACTGTTTCTAGCTTGTGGAAATTGATGTCACTTTAGTGGTGTGTGACAACAATTTTTTGAAATGTGGAGAATCGAAGTTGGGTCTCTGGTGAGTTGCCTGTTGTGGAAGGGGTGTCAGAGGCCCATTCTACTGTTTCTACTCTGTGGAAATTGATGTCACTTTATTAGTGTGTGACAATATTTATTTTAACTGTGAAGACTCCGTGTTGGGTCTCCATCTGGTGGGTTGCCTGTTGTGGAAGGGGTGTCAGAGGCCCATTATATTGTTTCCACTCTATGGAAATTGATGCCACTGTAGTGCTGAGTGACAATAATTTTTTGAAATGTGGAGAATCCAAGTTGGTTCTCATTCATGTGTGTTGCCTGTAGCAGTAGGGCTCCCGGAATGATAGTCCTGCACTTACTTTCAGTCAACTACCTGTGTCAATATCCTTATATTTTTTAACATTAGTGCTCTACAAAGCTAAGATTTTTTCCACCTGAGTGTGGCTGGGAAAAAAAAAATGAGCTGTTGCATGAGGTATCAGAGCTCCCAGCAAAGAAGGCTTACACTGCTCACTTAGCCACCTCATGTTAATTGAAGTTCAATTCAGAGCTCTAAATGCTGGGCCAGACATTGATACCTCATGCATGGCCCATGGCTGACTACTTCTGTGCCATTATAAAATGTTCTACTGTGGATCGATTGATCAGTCATCTACCTGTGCTACTATCGTTACATTTTTCTACCAATAGTAGTCTATGAAACTGATGTTTGTGCCATCTGAGTGTGGCTGGGAAAGAAACAGTTTCAGCTGTTGCATGAGGTATCAGGGCTCCCAGGAAAGAAGGCTTACATTGCTCCCTTACCCACCTCATCTTAATTGAAACTTCAATTAAAAGCTGGAAATGCTGGTCTAGACCTGGATATCTCATGCATGGCCCATGGCTGACCACTTCTGTGCGATTATAAAATGTTCTACTGTGGGTCAATTGATCGGTCCTCCATTCGTGTTACTATCCTTACATTTTTCTAACAATAGTGCTCTGCCAAGCTGATATTTGGGCCACCTGAGTGTGGCTGGAAAAAAACTGAGCTGTTGCATGATGTATCAGTGCTCCTAGCAAATAAGGCTTATACCACTCCCTTATCGACCTCATCTTAATTGAAACTTCAATTTTAAGCTCTACATGCTGTCCCAGACCATGATATCTCATGTGTGGACTATGGCTGACTGCTGCTGTGCTATTATCAAATTTCTACTATGGGTCAATTGATGCAACTTTTCATGATGTCTGCGTCTAATTTTTGTAAATATTTGGACTCGAAGTTGGGTCTACTTCATGTGTGCTGCCTAAATTTGGAAGACCTCTCAGAGCACCAGGCTTACAGCTGTCACTCATCCACCTGTTACTGATCAATGTTTAAGCTAGAAATGCTGGTCTAAGCCTTGTCCCAGACCCTGTCTCATGCATCCATGCTGTGCAATTACACTTTTTGTACTCTGGTTCAATTGATGCCAGTTTTCCTGCTAACTGACCCTTATTTGAGCTGTTTGGGAAGTTTTTTGTCCCCCCCTAAGGTGTTGTGTATATGTTTAGTTTTGCCTCCCATTGAATTCAATGGGGTTCGGGTACGTTCAATGAAAAGTTTGAAGAACATGTTTGTTGAACATCAAAAGCCTTGCCGAGTCAATCCAAACCAAACTTTGCATAGGTTGGCTCATCTCTAATTACAACAAAAAGAACTGAAAACACTGGACATGGATTGCAAAAACTAAAT
>VIAB01034967.1:15099-27870 GCA_009801035.1 Oophaga pumilio
GCTTCTGCTCAGAACTCATTTCCAGCCTATTCACAACAGGGAGGTATCTGTGCCTGAGTCTTGGACATGGGATTAGCAAGCACTTAGCACAGTGGAAGAGGCAGTGCTGTCATCTGCTGACATTGTGCACCCAGGTGTTCGGCCCACATAGTCGGATGCTTTGATGACATGTGCCTGAGCATGCTGCTGGTGGTCAGGCTGGTAGTGGTCTGGCCTCTGCTCATCTTGATATGGCACAAGCTGCAAATAACCGTTCTTTTATGGCTGCGCGTGCACAGATTGAGATTGCGGCGGCCATTTTCCTTAAGCAGAGTGCAGCTGAGATCTCAATCTACACATGCGCAGCCTCAGGAAGATGGCCGCCGAGAAATCCGTGATTCACCCGGCTCTGCTCACCGTGGACACCGGGCCGCGGCTTCGCCACATTTCTGGCGTCCTAAGGAAGGAACCCTGCTCAGGTACACTCCGCACCACCCACCGAGCGGTAGAGATGAGCGACTTTGCCTTTTTTCGGGTCGAGTCGGGTTTCATGAAACCCGACATTCTCAAAAGTCGAGTCGAACAAAGTCGGCCGACTAACGGAAATGGTCGGGTCGGAGTCGAAAATCCGACCCCAATGCAAGTCAATGGGGAATAAAAGTCGGCAGGGAGTGGAGGACAGTAAACACACCTACAGTGCCTATTTCAATGCCAACTACATCAATTCTTATTACTTCAGCTTGGCAACCTTAATTAACTTTATAATAATAGTAACGCATTGAAAACTGGGGGTTATTTGGCTAAAGTTGTGGGGGGGCAGTGCTGGCTCCAGGTTTTCGTGGGCCCCGGGCCAAAGAGTCTCAGTGGGCCCCTTTAACACATACCACAATTCATGATGCTCCGATACGGCAGAGAAATATAGGTAATGTACAATGCCAAATACTTCACTTCTTACATTACATGAGTGATATCTATTTTAAATTCTACAATAGTTCAAAAAACAGACAGTATAGTCCTCCATACAGTATTATGGGCATCACATAGTGCGCCATACAGAATAATGAGCCCCATATATTGCTCTATACAGAATAATGAGGCCCATATATTGATCCATACAGAATGGGCTCCATATAATGCTCCATTCAGAATAGGCCCCATATGTGCTCCATATGATGCTCCATACCCTATATGATGCCCCATAAATAATGAACCCCATATGATGCTCTAGTATATCATGGGCCACATATATGATGCTCCTGTGTATAATGCTCCCCATATATTGCTCCAACCATAAAAAAAAAATTAAATACCTCTCCTCGCTGGGCACTGCTCTACTCTGGACTCCTCAGCGTCGCCATCTTCCAGCTCTCTGCACTGTGACTGTTCAAGCAGAGGGCGCACAGACGTGACGTCATCGCGCTCTCTGATCTGAATGTCACTGTCAGGAAACGTGGAAGACGTCACAGCGGTGTAGCAGGGAGAGGTAAGTATTGCAAGTGCTGGGGCCTTGAGCTAGCAGGGAGGGCACAATTGTGAGCGGTGGGAACTGGCACAGGGCCCCTGATAGTACGCCGGTATCTCTGACGGTGAGTGGGCCCCCTCACCTACTCAGGGCACCGGCACTTGCCCGGGTGCGCCAGGTGCTGACCCCGGCCCTGGGGGGGTACAGCCCAATTAGTGAGGTGGAAAAACTGGCATATCTTGAGGTGTAGGCTGGACGCTCAGCAGCTGCAAATGGAGGAATTGGAGAAGTCGGAGGAAGAGGAGGACAAAGCGAGCCATTTTGCTGGCAACCTATGTGTCATCAGGGGAAAGTGGTACAAAATCCTTTGAAACCCAGGCATGGTTCATTTTAATGAAGGTGAGATCACCAACATTTTGCGTCGACAGCCGGGTTCTTCTTTCTGTCAGGATTGATCCAGCAGCACTGAAGACTCTTTCTGGTAGCACACTACCAGCAGGGCAAGCGAGCTCCTGTAAGGCATATTGTGCTAATTCAGGCCAGGTGTCCAGTTTACAGGCCCAGTAGTCAAAGGGGAATGAACTGTGAGGGAGAACATCGATAGGGGAGGAGAGGTAATTTTGAACCATAGTTGACAACTGTTGTCTCCTGTCTGTTGCAATCGATTCAGTATTACCAGACGTGTGAGCGGTACTCGAGAAACAATGAGCATACTCGCTCATCACTAATGAGGAGGACATTGTGATTTTGAACACCAAAGTTAACCACAGAGGAGAGAATAAGCTAACATGAGGCATTGTGAGTTCTCTAGTTTAAAATAAATAAATGATGCAGAAATTAAAATACGGGGTTCTAACTACCATAGGTGTATTTATCGCTAGATGCTGTGATCGTCTGATCCCACTCTGTCATGGTATCCCCGTGACAAATAAAGTCTCCATTTAGAGCAAGACCCTTGCACGTTGCTCTCAGCTAAAGCTCACATTTTGGTTATTCACACACCAGCAGCACATTCGACTCTGCTTCATCCACCAGGGTAACACTGTCATGGGTTTACCATGACAGATAGGTGCCAGAAGACTGCAGTGTCTGATTTCTCCTACTCCAGCACTGATTAAAAGCACTTCACCTTCATATTAAATGGTGTAAATTTATTTTATCAGTGCAGGGGTTAATTTGCTCAGTTGAGAGCTCCTGGAAGCTTTCATGCATTAAGGTTCTCAGCTGTGCACTGTTAGCCACTCCCATCTCCTATGTAAACTGAGTTCTGGCTAGCACTCATTGTCAGAGCTAGCTTATACTGCATGGCTGGAGGTTGTTGGTGGTTGCTATTGGAGAAGGTGTTTGGTGGATTTATCTGCAACTGTTGCTAGGTTGTGAGTGTGTGATAATTGCCTTTCTTCTCCTCCTTTCGTTTTACCCATCTTCCACTCCCCAGTGCATTCCTGTGTTGCTTATGTGTGTATATTTGTATGATTGGCATTTTACTTTATCCCTTTTCGTATTACCTTGCTAGCCTGGTTGGCATATTATGGTACACTACTATTCCCCTCTTTCCTGAGTGGGGGAAAGGTACAGACTGAGGGCGGATTCAGGAGCTAAGGCAAGGTATGTGGCCCCAGCATCTTCACCATCAGAAGTAATCCGGGGAATAAGGTGAGCTAGGGCGCCCCTAGTGTTAGGGACAGGGAAGGAGCCCCTGGTCCTGGGACACCTGACAACAGAGTTGTGACAGACACCTTCTCAGGAGATTGCCATTCCATGAAACTATTTCCTGAATATGAGCAAAACCATGTAGTTGTATGTAATCAAGACCCTGCCGAGCTGGGATTTAACCCTGTCCTTCCCAGCTATGCTAAAGCACCTAGACTCAATTCATTTCTACCAGTGGGCCCTAGGCACCCCAAATCAACATGGGTTTGTATAAGCAGTAATGTAATACAAGCAAAAAAACGGCAGTGGTGTCACCCAGGTACAGTGGCCTGTAAGCTCCTCCCTATGTGCGATGCACTGATCTAATGCCCTGCAATGGAAAGGCATTGCCGAGTATTAGATCAGCAATCAGAGTAGGGACAGTTGATGCCCCATCATAGGACTAAGTAAAAAAAAAAGTAAAAAAAAAGTTTTTAAAAAATTGTAAAAATATATTTTTAAAAAAAATCACAAAATAAAGAACAAAAAAGAAAAAATATTAATCCAATAAAACAATAAATGTATGTAAAAACAAAAATAAACAAAGTACTTATATACTGTATTACTGCATGTGCAACAAAACGACTTTTAAAACTGTCACACTAGTTAAACCCTTCAGTGAACAGCTTAAAAAAAATAAAATATATAACGTTGCTTTTTCACCATGCCGCTGAACAAAAAATGGATTAGAACTCGATAAAAAAGTCAAATGGAAGCAAGAATGGTATAGCTGAAAATGTTCTCTTGTCCTACCATACAGCTTCATTAGTTGAAAAATAAAAAAGCTATAGCTGTCAGAATAAAGGGATGCAAAAATATGTATTTTTTCTATAAAATTAGTTTTTAATGTGTAAAAGTGCGAAAACTATATAAATGTGGTATCACTGTAATCGTACTGACCTGAAGAAATGTCATGTAGCCGAAAATGGTGCCAATAAAAACATCAACTCGGCCCACAAAAAACAAGCCCTCACATGACTCTTTCAAAAAACTATAGAAAAATTGTAGCTCTCAAAATAAGGAGATGCAAAAACGTTGCTTTGCAAAAAAAGTGCTTTTTATTATGTGATAGTCCCCAAAGATAAAAAGCCGATATAAATTTGGTAATGCTGTAATCGCACCGACCCATAGAATAAAGTCATCTAATCACTTATGACCTGCTCTTGATTTGTTTATTTTGCCTCCCAAAGATCGCAGTAATGATTGGCTCACATTTATCCTGCGCTCTAAGCTTAGTTCTTGCACCGGGATTTCTGTATAAATGTCTGAAATATGTGATTCAGAAGGAATCCCCAGCCATAGATACCATATAATGAGGCAGATGGAGACACTGTGAATGCTGTCTGGCCTGTGATTGGGCAGTGTCCATCTTTTTAAACGTGCATAAAATCATGGTCAACCACAGTTTTGTGCACCTCTGAAAAGAAAGACACTACTGAAAAGAGGTCAGACAGAGTCTAGAGTAATGCTGCTGCCTCATTATAGTGAATGGATCCTTTGGGGGTTTCATCTGAATCACGTCATTCAAAGATTTAGATGGAAACCCCGTTGTAAGTGCTCAGCGTAGAGTAAAATATAAATGTGATCCAAAATGTTATGTAAAATGTTCCCAATAAAAGATTCAACTCAATCCACAAAAATAACAAGTCCTCACTTAGGTCCGTCATCTGTCAATGGAAATATAGGGGGCTTCCACATTACTGGTAGCACAAAGCCTCTGGAAAAGTATTACGACTCCTGTGCTCCCAAATCCAAATACCCCCTCCCTTCTGAGCCCATGGTGTGCCTAAAACACATATAGCATCCACATGTTTAACATTTCTGTAGCCTAAAGAGCCCACTTAATTTAAGGGATACATGTCTCTAGAAGCACGACCTGGGCATAATGGATGGAAATGTCTCTAGAAGCACGACCTGGGCATAATAGATGGACACTACAATGTATGGGCACTTCAATGTAAGGGCACTGCAATGGCAGATTTACAGTTTTCACTCAGCAACATTCACTGCTGCTTGTCTCTGGAAAACACCCATGGAGTCAAAATTTTCACTACACCTGTGGATGAATTCCCGGAGCGGTGTTATTTCCAAAATAAGGTCACTTTAGGGGGAATTCTGCTATTCTGAAACTTAGGTGCTCTGTATATGAAGTTTGCAAACTTTTTTACAATGATTTGTTCTCCAAGAGTCAAATAGCAATCCTTCAGTTCCGAGTCTCACCATGTGGCTATTCAGTACTGTACAGTCATGGCCAAAAGTTTTGAGAATGACACAAATATTAATTTTTACAAAGTCTACTGCTTCACTTTTTCTAATGGCAATTTGCATATACTCCAGAATGTTATAAAGAGTGATCAGCTTAACAGCAATTACTTGCAAAGTCAATATTTGGCTAGAAAATGAACTTTATCCCCCAAAACACATTTCAACATCATTGCAGCCCTGCCTTAAAAGGACCAGCTAACCTCTTTTCAGTGATTGCTCCATTAACACAGGTGTGGGTGTTGATGAGGACATGGCTGGAGATCAATCTGTCATGATTAAGTAAGAATGACACCACTGGACACTTTAAAAGGAGGCTGGTGCTTGGCATCATTGTTTCTCTTCTGTTAACCATGGTTATCTCTAAAGAAACACGTGCAGTCATCATTGCAATGCACAAAAATGGCCTAACAGGGAAGAGTATCGCAGCTAGAAAGATTGTACCTCAGTCAACAATCTATCGCATCATCAAGAACTTCAAGGAGAGAGGTTCCATTGTTGCCAAAAAGGCTCCAGGGCGCCCAAGAAAGACCAGCAAGCGTCACTTGTGTGAGTTTCTGCTGTTTTGGCATGTCAGTGTCTTCAAATGTGACATGGCATCTGCAATCTATTACAGCCAAAATTGATCTCCAGAATTCAATTGGTGCTCCTTCCCTTCTGAGTACGGTAGTTTTCCACCAGGTATAGGGTATCTGTGTACTCAGGACAAATTCCACAACAAATGTTAAGGTCCATTTTCTACTGTTACCCTTGTGAAAATGAAAAATTTGGGCTGACGTAACATTTTTGCAAGAAGAATATATTTTTTCAATTTCACGGCTCAACATTATAAAATTCTGTGCAGCACCTGTGGGTTCAAGGTGCTAAAAATACCTCTTAATAAGTTCCTTGATGGGTGTAGTTTCCAAAATGGGGATGTTTGTGGGGGCTTTCCACTGTTTAGGCACATTAGGGGATCTGCAAACACAACATGACATCCACTATCTATCCCAGCCAGTTTTGCACTCCAAAAGTCAAATGGTGATCCTTTCCTTAAGAGCCCTGTCATGCACCCAAACATTAGTTTTCCACCACATATTGAGGTATCAGTGTACTCAGGAGAAAATGCACAACAAATTGTACAATCTGTTTCCTCTTTTTACTTGGTGAAAATGAAAAATGTTGGGCTAAAGCAACATGTTTGTTGGAAAAATGTATTATTTTATTTTCACGGCTCAATGCTATAAAACTCTGGGAAGCACCTATGGGTTCAAGTTGCTCACTACACCTCTAGATAAATTCCTTGAGGTGTGCAGTTTTCAAAATGGCGAAATTGCACAACAAATTGTATGATGCATTTTCTACTGATACATTTGTTTCTAATGAAACATTTGGGGCTAAGCCAACATTTTTGTGGGATTTTTTTTTTCATTTTCACAGCTCAACATTGTAAAATTCTGTAAAGCACCCTGTGGGTTCAAGGTACTCAACACAAATCTAGATACATTCCTTGAAGGGTGTAGTTTCCAAAATGGTGTCACTTGTGAGGAATTTCCACTGTTTAAGCACATCAGGGGCTCTCCAAATGCGACATGGTGTTCTCTATTTATTCCAGCCAATCTTCAAAAGTCAAACTTTCCGAGCCCTGCCAGGCTCCCAAACAGTGGTTTTCCTCTACGTATAGGGTACGGCGTAAACAGGAAAATTTGTCCAACAAAATCTACAGTTCATTTTCTAATGTTACTCTTGAAAAAAAAGTAAAAATTTGGGGCTAAATGAACATTTTTGATGTTAAAATTAAAATGATCAGTTTTTTCTTTCCAGATTGCTTTAATTCCTGTGAAGCACCTAAAGGGTTAATAAACTTCTTGAATGTTCTTTTGAACACTTTGAGGGGTGCAGTTTTTAAGATGCTGTAACTTTTGAGTATTTTCTGTTACATAGGCCCATCAAAGTCACTTCCAATGTGATGTGGTCCCTAAAAAAATGGTTTTGGAAATTTTGTAGGAAAAATGAGAAATTGCTGATAAATTTTTAACCCTTCTAACTTCGTAGCAAAAAAAAATATGTTTAAAAATAATGCAGATGTAAAGTAGATATGTGAGAAATTGTATTTATTATATTGTTTGTGTTATATAACTATCTGGTTTAAGGGCATAAAAATAAAAAATTTGAAAATTGTGAAATTTTCAAAATTTTCAACAAAATTCCAATATTTTCACGATTAAATGCAAACGATATCAACCTAAATTTACCAGTCACATGAAGTACAATATGTCATCAAAAAAACAATCTCAGAATCACTGTGATACATTGAAGTGTTCCAGAGTTATTACAAATTGTTCCAGAGTTATAAATTGACACTGGTCAGAATTGAAAAAAATTTATAGAAAACTTAGCACTCAGGTAAATGCTGTAAGCAGATAATATTCTTTTGTGCAGGCAATCCAAAAACAAAAAAATGCTTCGGTCCTACAATGACCTTCAGTCAGACAGATTGCAGTGTTCACAGGGTTATAGGCAGAAACAAACCTGTCCCCCACCCTCAATACGTTATCATTCCCCCCCACGCCCATTTATTTCATTTTATAGTAAAAAAGAAAGCATAAAAAAACTTTTTCATACTTACCTCTCATATGATCCACGCAGCTCCGCTTCTGGAAGCCAGTGAGGCAAAGGCACCTGCACAATGACGTCATCGTGTAGGGCTGTCACCAGCACGTCCAGGAAAGCTCCCTGTGCCAATGAGACGTACATCCCACCCACCCCTGGGGCCTGGTAAGCATAAGCAAAAGAGGTCCGGCCACCCCCCTCTTTGCTTCTGCTCACCAGTCCTCATAGACCAGTAAGGGTAGTAATGCCCTGATAGCGGCCCTGACATCATCACATGCACTAACACCTTATAGATCACCCACTATATCTTAATTATTCATTAATATTCCTGACCTTTAGTGTAGAAAGGCAATAAGTTGTAATTGTGACACAACCGATATAATTGTTCACATAGATTATAATCAGTATAATAATAATGATAAAATATTGATATATGATATTGTTTTACTATAACTCCGAAGTCTTAAAGCATCCCCATAGTGAGCATTGTAGCATTTTCCTCAGAGTGTAATCCTCACATCTGATCTTTATGAAAATACTTTCTGGAACTTCTGCCTCCTAAATAAGCATTTCCACAAATTACCGTACAAATTTTGAATAATTTTATTTTTTTATATGATTCACATAGTGCTAGCAGACATTTTGATATGTACAGTCGCTACAGCAATAGTGAGCTCTTGCAGATGTTCTGCTCAAGTCAAACATACACATCTTTGTCAAAACTGACTGTACAGTATGTTACCTGTTAGTTATGAATTGTTAAGAGATTATTCACACGTGTTAAATAGATTTTTTTTTCTCAATGATGGTTAAATTCCTCAAGCAGTTGACTTCTCTTTAAAATTATTAAATGGGTTTTTTTTTAAGTTGGTAGAAATAAATGTTTCTCTGTGTCTGTTTCTACTTGATCATGATACATAAGGTTTCTCTGAAGCTAGTGCCTCCTACCAGTCATGATTGGTGCCCTTATAAAGTCTAACCACATCCTTTGGGATGTCCTCTACACTGTGGTATTGATTTGATTGAGTTTGAGGGATCACCTTAAATCAGAGACACCTTAGACTTGTGATAATCCAACACAGAACTATCTTAGATGACCCTCTAGTGACCAACATGGAATGAAGCTGTATTGAGGAGCTCAGATGGCCTCATTAGTTCCTTGGGTTGTTTCTGCTGGGGCAGTAGGGACGGGACGGTTTTTCTCAATGACTTCTCGAAGACTCATAGAAAAGTGCAAATCACCACCAATAAGAATAAATCCCTGAAGAGAAAAAAATAATGTCATGAATGATGACTACAATGAAATCTCATCTTTACAGTAATATTAAAGTTATGACAACACTTACAGCATGGTGAGTAGTGGTCTCCCGAGTAAAATCCAAACCCTCTGGCAGAGGGATACTAACGCCTCTCTTTGTTCTCTCTGCAGAGCATAATCAAACAAGTAGTAAGACCTTATAATCCTCAAATCCAGCAAAAATATGAGCTGGGGAGAATCTACTGCCTTACCATTAAGGATGGGCATCACTGTCAACTGTAAAAGGGTCTTTAAGGGGCTTTGTAAGGGTATGAGCTAAAATATAAAATGGCAAGTTTATTATAATTAGCAACAAACAGATTTATGCTGAATTCAGAACTATACTTACTGCCAGAGATTCCAGAGCTGACTTGTTAGAGTATATTCTAAACCTACAAGTAATAAAGCGGTAGAAATACTAAATATATTCCATAAATATAAAGGCCACAATGACACTCAATTTGTTTCTTAGCTTTACCTCTAAACCACCAACATATTCTGCATCCTTACAGACATTGTCATCACTGTCCCCATTGGGGCTCGCAATCTAAATTACCTCTCAGTATGTCTTTGGCATGTTTGAGGAAACTAGAGAACCTGGTTAAAACCTACACAAACACAGGGAGAACATATAAACACCTTTGCCGATATTGGCCTCGGTGGGGTTTGAACCCAGGATCCCAATGCTGCAAGACTACAGTGCTAACTACTGAGCCAATAATACAGGTAAAATTGTTTGAAAAGTAAGCGGTGATTTTTATATACTTTTGATTGCTAAACTCAGTCAAAATATTGAAAAAATTCCAACACGTACAGTTTTTTAACAAACACTGACTCCATAGGTATTTTCTTGCACCATACTTTGAACCGTTTTGCGTGAACATTGTTGGATGATTTTGGTGTCATTAGACAGGTTAGAAACAAATGGATGCTGTGTTGCAAAACAAAACAGAAAGCTGTTGAGAAAAAGACTTGGGATTCTTTTAAAGAAGTCATGAAGAAATTTTTAGGTAACAGCAAAGATCTAAAATTTAAGTCCATCGTGGAGAACATACTGAAACATTCCAAAGCCTTGGGTTGTCTGATTAATTTGAAGTTACAATTTTTACATTCCCATTTGGACTACTTTTCTGAAGACCTTGGTGCTGTTAGTGAAGAGCAAGGAGAAAGATTTCAGAATATCAAGAAGATGGAACGACAATACCAAGGTACAGTGGCTTGCGAAAGTATTCACCCCCTTGGCATTTTCCTTGTTTTGCTACCTCACAACCTGGAATTTCACACTTTTTTGAGGGTTTGCATCATTTCATATAAATAACATGTCAACAACTGTGAACATTTGGTTTACTTTTTTTGTGACACAAACAACAAATAGGACAAAATAACTGAAAACTTCAGTATGAATAACTATTCACTCCCCTAAAGTCAATACTTCGTAGAGCCTCCTTTTGCAACAATTGCAGCTTCAAATCGCTTTGAATAAGTCTCTATGAACTTTCCACATCTTCCCACTGGGATATTTGCCCACTCCTCAAGGCAAAACTGCTACATCTCCTTCAAGTTAGATGGTTTCCTCTGGTGAACAGCAATCTTCATGTCAGATTCTCAATTGGACTAAGGTCTGGGCTTTGACTAGGCCACTCCAAAACATTTACACATGTGCCCCCTTAAACCACTTGAGTGTTGCTTTGAGTCATTGTCTTGTTGGAAGGTGAAGCTCCGTCCCAGTCTCAAATCACTGACAGACTGAAACAGGTTTTGTTCAAGAATATCCCTGTATTTCACCCCATATATCTTCCCCTCAACTCAGACCATCTTCCCTGTCCTTGCTGCCAAAAAACATAGTGTTCTTGGGGTGATGAGCTGTGTTGGTTTGGCCTCCAGACATAACATTTACCTTGGTGGGCAAAACGTTCAATTTTGATCTCATCTGACCACAGCACCTTCCTCCACACATTTTGGGAGTGTCCTACATGTCTTTTGGCAAACTCAAAATGAGCCCTACAATTTTTGTGTGCAAGTAAAGGCTTTTTTCTGCCCACTTTACCGTAAAGGCCACCTCTATGGAGTCTACGGCTTATTGTGGTCATATGGACAGATACTCCAGTCTCTGATTGGTAACTCTGCAGCTCCTTCAGGGTTACCTTTGGTCTCCGTGCTGCCTCTCTGATTAATGTCCTACTTATCCAGGGTGAGAGTTTTGGTGGGCAGCCCTCTCTTGGCAGGTTTGTTGTGGTACCATGTTCTTTCCATTTGATGATGATGCTCCAGCGGATCATCAGAGATTGGGATATATTTTTATACCCCAACACTGACTTGTACTCCTCAATATCTTCGTCCCTGACTTGTTTGGAGATATCCTTTGTTTTCATAGTCTTGTTTGGTTAGTGATGCCTCTTGCTTAATGGTGTTTCAGCCTCTGTGCCCTTTCAGAAAAGTTGTGTATATGCTGACAGACTATGTGACACTTGGATTGCACACAGGTGGTCTTGATTTCACTAAGCATGTCATTTACAAAAGTAATTTCTTGCACCAGAAATTTTTAGGGGCTTCATCGCAAAAGGGGTGATTACATATTCACATGCCAATTTTTAGTTATTTAATTCCATTACTTTAATTTATGCCTATATTTTTATCACTTCACCACTTCAGACTATTTAGTCCAGATGCATCACACACAAATCAGATTACAAAAATATTTAAACACATGTTGTAATGTAACACAATAGGTAAAAAGCCAAGGGGTGTGAATACTTTCACAAATCACTGTAGATGGAGAAAGAATATGATTTGCGACTACTGCTGGATGCCTCACATAGAAGATCTGTATGCCTTCTATAAGAGAAAAGGTGTCAAGAGAAGCTTTGAAGAGAAAACGAAAAGGCATAAGAATTAATTTGCAATAAATTTGCAGAATGAATGTTCCATAATTTTTCATATATAATATGGTGTACATTTTTGGCTACAATAAAGATTTATCTAAAAAAAAAAAAAAAAAAGAGCAAAAAAGTCCCAGAATAAAATATGTTTATTCAAAAAAACATGTACAACACAAATAAAAGTAGTAATGATCAATTGAAGACAAAGAGAAATAGTTAATATCACAGGTGTAAGACACTGAGTCCACCAGAACTCTTAGTGGAGGGGGGGCAGCAAATTAGATAAAGTGCAAGTGCAACCCAAAAACGGGTGTTCCCACAATAGTCAAAAATAAAGACAAAAAGCACACACGGTCTGAAATAAGCCTAGTAACAAGTGATTACAACAAAGTTGTCAATTGACTTACATGGAGCAAATACAGACACAATGAGTGCTAAAGGTCAACACTAGAAAGTCATTTAAGACCAAGTAGTAAAAAAAGGGATCTATGTCACTTTAAGGGAACAATAAAATACTAAATGCGCCAAAAACTGCTCTTATTCATATTATCCACCTGGGAACCCGGTGTGTTATGTTTGGGTAGCTGAGGAGGACAGGAGCAACAGCA
>VIAB01034970.1:9744-27868 GCA_009801035.1 Oophaga pumilio
TGTCTGTAGGAGGCGGACCTGGATCTTCCAGATCCGCAGCTAACATTCTTTCTTTCAGGTTTTGTTGTGCTTTGTTAACCTTTTTCCTTTATTTTTTCAGATACAGCTTCAGGGAATCAGGGTGTAAAGCCTCACCCTGCCTCCCCACAATATTGCGGCTGAGCGAGCAGTGTGGTGTCGCCCCACGGAAATTCTCAGGCCCGCAGGCAGGACTCATCCCCTACCAGCACTCACGGTACTCCTGGGCGATGACCGGTGGCAGTCCTAGCTGAATCCCCCCCCTCGCATCCTCAAATACAAGGAGAAAAGGACGTCACTGATGGAAAAGTAACGGTAACAAGGGTCCCAACTGCCATTATAACCCATTACGCCTGCGCACGCTGCAGCAAGAAGTGGGCGTCAGGTCAGTCTTCCCCTTACTGCCCGTCCTGCAGTACCACTACCATGTCCTCACAGGAGTCCACTGAGCCCCAGGGTCAGAGCGCCCTCCCCCCACCAGAGTGGGCCGTCACCATGTCCCAGTCAGTCGCAGACTTGACCAAGATGTCCCAGTCCATAGTACAGGTCCTGGAACGGATCTCACAACCTAATCCTGCCACCAGTGCTCCGAACGCCACCAACGGCGATTCGCCAGCACCCTGCCAGGGACTCCAAACGGAAAGACCGGGCAGGAGCTCTAGGAAGCGGGTTTTGCCCGGCTCTTCCTCTAGCTCACCAGGCCCCTCTCCAACAGCCATATGGCCCTCCTCCTCCCAAACTACCTCGTCCGAGGAGGACCTTGGGTCAGACATGGAATCCCAATCTGAATCGGACTCAGACACGGACAACAGGCCCAAGACACAGGCTATGGTCGACAGCTTGATATCAGCCATCTCCCTAACTCTTAAGCTACAGGACGAAAAGGTTCCCCCGCAGGAACCCTCTATCACGTTTAAACGCACAAGGCCTCCACCCCGAACCTTCCCCAAGCACAGGGAGTTCGAGACCACAGTAGCGAAGCACTGGGGACACCCAGAAAGACGTTTTTTCAGGACGCAGGCACCTGGAAACTCTATACCCCTATAGCTCGGACCTGCTCACAATGTGGACCGAGCCCCCCAGGGTAGGCCCACCTGTGTCTCGACTGTCTTCTAGCACAGTCCTGCCCCAGCCAGACGGCGCCTCACTTAGAGATTCGTCGGACAGGCAAATCGAATCCCTGGCCAAATCAATATTTGAGGCTACAGGCACATCCCTCTGTCCCAGCTTCGCATCCACTTGGGTAGCGACAGCCATCTCAGCCTGGGCAAAAATACTTCGCAAGGGCATCGCTGCCTCAGCCCCTCAGAATGAGCTTGCCGACTTAGCCGGCCAAATCGAACATGCCGGCAAGTACCTTCTAAACGCCTCCCTGGACGCGGCTGCATGCTCGGCAAGAGCTAACAGCAATATAGTGGCCATACGCCGCATCCTGTGGCTAAAATCATGGAATACTGACTCCACATCCAAAAAAATCGCTCACCAATCTGGCCTTCCAAGGATCTAGGTTATTTGGTTCGGGCCTGGACCAAATAATCTCAGACGCAACCGGAGGGAAAAGCACCTCCCTCAGTCAAGACCCGCACGCCCCTTCAAAACCAAGCCGTCGCGGCCCTTTAGGCCATTCCCTTCCCCAGAAGTCTCAACTCAGCAGAACCGACCCTCCGCACCAGCAGAGCGGAGGAGACCATTTTTTAAACCACCACCAAACTGGAGACCAAAAGGCAGGCCCACCAAGCCAGCCGGGCAACGCACCAACAGATTCCCATCCAAGGGACGGATCACCCCCACCCGGAAACACATCCTTGGTGGGGGGCAGACTGCTGGCCTTCCGGGACCCGTGGCTGGCCGTGGTGGATGACGCCTGGGTCAGAGAAATAGTCACCACGGGGTACAAAATAGAATTTTCGTCCCTCCCTCAGCCACGCTTCTTTCCATCCCGCTTACCGAAGCAACCGTCCCACAAAACGGCTTCCCTGGAGGCCGTCGCCACCCTCCTGTCCGCCGGAGTAATCGTCCTCGTCCCACCAAAGGAGCGCTTTTCTGGGTTCTACTCCAATCTGTTCGTAGTCCCAAAAAAGGACGGCTCATTTCGCCCAATCTTGGACCTGAAGCTTCTCAATCGACATGTTCGAATCCGCCACTTCAGGATAGAATCCCTACGCTCCGTAATCGCTTCCAAGGAACAAGAGGAATTCCCCTTGTTCCAAGGAACAAGGGGAATTCCTCTGCTCCGTAGACATAAGGGATGCCTACCTCCACATTCCCATATGTCTACAGCACCAAAAATACCTGCGATTCACTATCCAAGGAGTGCACTACCAATTCAGGGCCCTCCCCTTTGGTCTAGCGTCTGCACCCAGGGCCTTCACGAAGGTCATGGCACCCATCATGGCCATCCTTCGAGCAAGGGTGATTCTTACAATCCCATACTTGGACAATCTACTGATCAAAGGCTCATCCCACCAAGACTGCCTCCAGAGCCTTCAGGTCACCCTGGACACCCTAACCCGCCTCGGGTGGATCATTAACAGGGAGAAGTCAACCCTGTGCCCCACTCAGAGGCTAGTCTTCCTCGGCATGGAATTCGACACGAACCGGGCACGCGTGCTCCTCCCGAGGGACCAACTCTCTGCCCTCACGAAGGAAATCCGTTTACTCAGGCGCCCAACCCCAACCGGCTATGCATGAGGGTTCTGGGGAGGATGATAGCTTCCATGGAAGCCAACCCCTATGCCCAATTCCTCACACGCCCTCTGCAGCTAACCCTCCTGTCAGCCTGGGACAAGAACCCTGCATCCTTAGACCGCCTGGTATCTCTGCTGCACAAAGTCAGGCGGTCCCTGACCTGGTGGACATCGTCCCCCCTGACCCTACAGGGAAGGTCCTTCCAGCCAATCCAATGGCAGGTAATCACCACCGACGCCAGCTTGCTCGGGTGGGGAGCGGTATACCAACAGAAGACAGCACAAGGCCGATGGAGCCCACAGGAAGCCCTGCTCCCCATCAACCTGCTGGAGATTCGGGCAATCTTCCTAGCCCTACGCCAATGGCAGTCTATTCTTGCAAACAAGCCAGTCCGCATCTGTCACGCTGTCTAATGAGATGTTAACAATGTCAGTAAACTATTCTTACAGGGACAACACTCTAAACAGCATACAGTTTAGCAACATCAACATGCAAGTAAAGAATAGATTTACCTGACACGATATCCGTTGAACTCAGGGTTAATCTTGAGGACTTGTAAAAGCTGTAACAGGAAAGAGGTGGACCGGGGTCTAACCTGACCCTAAACTGGGGTCCTAACTAATCCCTCTCCTTGGAGGTACTGATAATGGTTCAGAGGTCCAAGTCTCCAGCCTAATCCTGTCTCCTATCAATCCCTGAATACCACCACAGGGATATGGGCAGATATCAACTAGATACACAATTTAAACATATAAGACAGACAGGAGTAAACACAGACTTGCATACACACACAAGCATAGAAGAAACATAAATGGTCTGGAATATAAAACTCTAAGCAATGTGAGCTAAATCAACTTAGGAGATCTCAACTAGAGTCTATACAGGTTCAATCCTATCTGTGGTCTGCATGAAAATTTCACTGGCAACTCCCAGAGCAGACAACAAGATTCTTAAAGGAAACCAATCAACAAATAATCAATTGCAGCCGGGAGGAACTGCACCCAGTGCCAGAACCGAGTACAGACAGAATTAACTCCCTAAGTGCCAAACACAAAGAAACAGCTACTCAGCTGTGAGAAGTCAGAATGTGCAACCGCGACGATCTTCGTGGCGATGCACACATGACAGCATCCAGTCAGACAACGCCACGGCTGTAGCGTACATAAACCATCAGGGCGGAACACGCAGCAGGCAGGTCATGACAGAGGTGGCAAGGATCCTGCACTGGGCAGAACACCACGTTCCGGCAATTTCAGCAGTCCACATTCCGGGGGTGGACAACTGTGCAGCCGACTTCCTAAGCTGCCAGGGCCTAGCTTCGGGCGAATGGTCTCTCCACCCCTCAGTCTTCAATCACATCTGCCAACGCTGGGGCACTCCGGATGTCGACCTCATGGCGTCTCGGATGAACCTCAAGGTTCTCCGCTTCATAGCCAGGGCCCCTCTGGCCATCGGCTGCGAAGCACTGGTAACTCCATGGTCCCAGTTCGCTCTCCCCTATCTGTTTCCACCCCTTGCCCTGATCCCAAGGGTGGTCAAAAAGATAAAGTCAGAGGGCATCCCAGTCATTTTAATAGCCCCAGACTGGCCAAGACGAGCCTGGTATGCGGAACTATTGAACATGCTAGCGGACGCCCCATGGAGACTCACAGACCTACTCTCTCAGGGCCCCCTCTACCACCAGAGTTCTCAGTCTCTCAATTTAACGGCATGGCCGTTGAAGCCGCAGTCCTGAAGGAAGCGGGTTTCTCAGACCAGGTCATCCAAACCATGATCAAAGCAAGAAAACCAGCCTCCTCCCGCATTTACCATAGGTACTGGAAAGCCTTTTTCAGATGGTGCGAGGACAACAATACCACGCCAATGTCCTCCTCCCTCCCATCCATCCTCGGATTCCTCCAATCCGGCCTAGACGCCAGCCTGTCCCTCAGCATACTAAAAGGTCAAGTTCTCAGCCCAGTCAATCCTTTTCCAAAGGGACCTAGCACCCTTACCTCAGGTTAGGACTTTCCTCCAAGGTGTTGCACACGTAGCACCACCTTACCATTCCCCAATAGACCCATGGGACCTTAACCTCGTCCTGGGCGCCCTGCAAAAGGCACCCTTCGAACCCATCCAGGACATTCCCCTCTCGATCCTCTCCTGGAAGGTAGCCTTCCTAATCGCCATTACGTCCATCAGAAGAATCTCTGAGCTAGCAGCCTTATCCTTCCAGCCCCCCCATATCGTGCTCCATCAGGATAAGGTAGTTCTCAGACCTGTTCCCTCCTTCCTCCCAAAAGTGGTAACCTCTTTCCACATCAACGAGGACATCGTCCTACCCTCCTTTTGCCTGTCCCCGACTCACCCACTAGAAAAGTCCCTCCATAAGCTGGACGTCGTCAGGGCCATTCGTGTCTACCTTGCAAGGTCAGCCCCTATTCGTCAGTCCGACTCCCTACTCGTCATTCCCGAGGGTCGTCGGAAAGGGTTCCCAGCTTCAAAGTCAACAATTGCTCCCTGGATCCGTTCCACCATACTTGAGGCCTACCACCTCCAAGAAAGGCGGCCCTCAACGGCCATTAAAGTCCACTCCACCCGCTCTATCGGGGCCTCCTGGGCTGTCCGTCACCAGGCATCGGCACTTCAAATCTGCAAGGCCGCAACCTGGTCATCCCTGCACACCTTTGCGAGGTTCTACAGGGTCCAAACCCAGGCCTCATCCGACGCAAATCTCGGTAGAAAGGTACTGCAGGCGGCGGTTGCACACCGACCGACCTAAGACCTTTCCTCAAAACTTAAATTCCCCACCCTTGGGACTGCTTTAGGACGTCCCATGGTAACCTGTGTCTCCCAATGAGGCGATAAAGAAAGAGGGATTTTCGGGTACTTACCGTAAAATCTCTTTCTTGGAGCCTTCATTGGGGGACACAGCACCCGCCCTTGTTCCTTATAAAGGACTCTAACATATGGGGCCAAAGGCCTCTTGTTGAGTTGGTGCATCCTAGGTAATGCTCTCATGCTTCTCCTACTGCTTTTTTCCACAAACTGAGTTACTTAGTGCCTGTCGGGGGTGTATACTGCCGGGGAGGAGCTATTCCTTTTTAATTTTGCATAGTGTCAGCCTCATAGCAACAACAGCACATACCCATGGTAACCTGTGTCCCCCAATGAAGGCACCTAGAAAGAGAAAGAGTAGCAGAAAATCCCTCTTTTCTCCAAGTCTTCTGCAGGAGCACATAGCTCTTCTGCCTCTGATCGTCCGGAACAGGAGCAACATCTCACTGGCCTGAATGGTGCACCTCTGCAGCATCGGAGGAATACAGTGTCACTAAAGCGGACCAGACCCAGTGATCAGGCCAGCTTCAGAGCAGCACTTACAAGCTCTATTTGAAAAAACTTGTAAGCACAGTGCAACTTGCCTAGGAGGCTGGCCACAACTGGTAAACTGCAGCAGTGACCAGTAACTTCGGCATCAAGCACTTAGAAAATAAAATTAAAAATCTCCCCATTCTTGAGAAAACATGGAATTTTTAACAAGTGCAAGGTTACTCATTTTTTAAAAATGGTTTACAATTTTTATTAGTAATGAAAATAATCCTTTTATTAAGAGTAATGAAAAAACAGCAGGTCTCAAAATGATAACTGAAGGGTAGAAGTTGTATTTCCATCATCCACTGAAAAATAATATTATTAGTCTTAAAAACATAGTTTTGGAAAAAAAGAGAGTGTTAAAAAACCTCCACATTATCTGTACAGCTAAAACCAGGAAAAAAAAGTTAAAATCTTATGTATCCAACAAAGGATAACACTGTAGAAACAAACCTTAAAGAGGTTGTCCACTACTTTTGCATTGATGCCCTATCCCTAGGATAGGGTATCAATGTCTGATCGGCAGGGGTCCTGCACTCGGGCACCCCCACCGATCAACTGTTACCAGTGCCAGCGGCGGTAGCCACCGACAGGAAGTGCTTAATTGCAGAGCTTGGCAGTCTAATTGTAGTGGCCACCGTGGGGTACTACACATCTGCCTCCTATTCAATTCAATAGGAGGCAGATTTGCAGTAACAAGCCCTGGCCACTACAAGTAGATGGCCAAGCTCCTCAAGTAAGCACTTTGTGCCAGCAGCTACCGATAACAGCTGGTCGGTGGGGGTGCCGAGTGTTGGACCCCAACCGGACATTGATGCTCTATACTAAGAATAGGGCATCAATGTAAATATAGTGAACAACCACTTAAAGCAATAGTGGTAGAATTGATATTTTTTTTCAACTTAAATGTGCTATGATTGGCTATTTCAATCAGTCTCCAACATGAGTGGAGCAGCAGCAGTGATATGCAACTAAGTAGCTCCTTTTAAAGGGAACCCATTAGGTCTGATAAGGCTACAAACCTGTAGACGTGCGGTTAATCTGCAGGTTAATAGCATTATAAAAGATGCTTGGTTGCTGTACTGAAAGTGTGGTACCCAGAAGAAAATGAACATTTTTCCTCCCAGGAGCTGCTGGCTTTTAGTCATGTCGGCGCAGTTAGTCTCCACTCAGTATATTGTAAGCAAACCCCAGCACTTTGACTGACAACTGGTTCGGCACTGAGGCACAGCAGAATGAGCGGTTAGAGTTCCAGGGCATGATTACAGTCGCAGCTCACAGTATACTTACCAGTGACTAGCCACGTTGACACACCTGTATGACTGAAAGCTGGTAGCTCCCGGGAGAATTCAAGTTCATTTTAAGTTCATTTTCTCCTGGGTGCAACACTTTTAGTACAGCAGCTGAGCACCTCCATAACACTATCAACCTGCAGATTAACCCCTTTAACTCACATAACTAATCAGTAAAACTAAAGTAGACCACCACAAACATATACTAGAACATTTAAGCTCACATGACCAAATATCAATGATACAAGCAGAATCTGTTGCAGTGACTTTGTTTTACTCAAGACAAGCAATAATTAGACATCCATTAATTAGAATAGAGAACATGTAATACAACATCCTTTCTGCCAATTAAAAGGTTGTCTCAATGGGAGATACAGTATGGCAGACATGAGAACAAAAGAATTTATTGTTCAGAACATGGCCTATAAGTTGGGTACAAGGAACAACAGATCATTATCCTACCTTTTCCACACGACTTGGCAAGACAACACTGGCCAGAGGTATACTGACTGGCAGCTTGTTAGGTTGGACTGTGCTAAGTGGGATACTAATAGGCAAACTGGTGATGGTCTCAAGGTTAGGAGCAGAAGAATAATCTCTGGATATCTGAAAGAAAATATAAACAATGAGGACCTTAAAAACTAAATGCAAACATAAGTGCTTTTGTGATTAAAATCTGTACAATAATCTACAGTATTCACCCACCTTATCACATCCTCTATCCATTGCGGTCTGTCCAGCCTCTGGAGATGAAGGGTGAGACTCCTGAGGACTTAGCTGGAGACCATTTAAAATTCCAGAACTCGATGACAAATAACTACCTTCTCTCACCATTTCACTTCTAAATAAAACAATCAACATTAAGAAAGTGCATTAATGCCAATCATGCAAATCAAAAAGATATTTTACATGGTGCCCCCTAAATGTCTGACTGGAGAGGTTTGTGACATAGGTTATAAGATGAGCAAGAACATCAAAGAAACAACTTTCTCGTACCTATGAGCAATGTCTGGGCCTTTGGAATTAGGATCTTGATTAAGATGACGTCTCATAGCAATTTTGGCAGGAGAGTAGCGTGTGTAGTCTGGTTGAGACTGGCCATTTTTTTCTCCCTTGTGCCGTGATGCATTTAGATCATTGTGATCTACACGAGATGGTGTACTTTCTTTAGAGCAAGGCCTACTACCTCCACCACGACATGAGTGGTACAATTCATAGTGAGAAGCATGACCATTAATTAAGGGTTCAGGGCTCATGCCGTTGATGCTGGATGACTGAGCAGGGAGCAGACGAGTTTGTGATCCCTCTGATGGGTAGCGAGAGGTGAAAATACCCTTCGAGCGACTGTTACTTGGTGGTGGATCCTCTGATAAAGTGGTAGATTTTAGCTGAAGCAATTCATGTTGCCTCTGAAATTTCTCAAGCTCTACTATGCTGATCTGAAAATAAAGAATGAGCAAAGGGTTAAGCATGTAAATAGTAGATGCCAGCTTTTAAAGTATGTTTTACATCCCTGCACCCCCAACTGATTGTCTTCATATTCTGCACTTTTATAAGCTGTACTTCCCTACAGTTCAGCCTACTCTCCAGCCTCCATCTTGAATTCCACATTACACCTTGCATTTTATTCCTCTACACTCCTTTAAATTCCAGCATCAAAAGGGCAGCTAGAGACAATACCATCTTTGCCTCTATATTCCACTTTGTACTTATAATATATTCGCTTACGAAGTCGAAAGGCTGAACGGTCATCTGTTACATTTTTAATGAGTGACATGAGCTGCCTAGTAGTCATCAGTAACTGTGATAGAAACTTCTGCTCCTTTTTAGAGAACTTCAGGGGTACAGTCCATGCAATATACAGTAGGCTTATACAGTATGAAATACAAGTTGTGAATTTGTGTAAAGAGTAAGGAAAAAGGCATTATGCATGTTCCAGAAAAGCTATGCATGCTGCCTCATCAAATGAAGAATCATACATATGTATTTGCAAACAATGGTTGTGAATACATGAATATTTATTCATTCATTTTGTCAGCTTCATCATCTTTATAGCCATTTTACTTTTAAACACTAATGCATCTTAAAAGGATATTAGGATACCCACTACAAACAATTCCTTCTTAATGTTTAATGTCACGCATCAAACGAGAATAACCGTGCTGAAACCACAGGAGCAACACCGGTCTGGGGGGTTGTCCAGTAGCAAACAACCCTTTTAAGAAATACAACCAATACTGCAAAATATCACTGACCTGTAACTCCAAACAATGCTTTTGCTTTTCTGAAATCTGATTCTTCAGTGCTGATTTCTCCTTCATCAGATTCTCCAGGGACAGTGTATTCCAGTCCAATTTTAACTCTTCACAACGGGCCTTCAGCTGTAAGTGAAAACACAACAAAAGCTACATTATTTCCGGTGTACTAGGTGTGTAGAAGTAATCATTTTGCCTTTATCAGTATAACAGTGTGATCCAACTTAGCAGATGCAAACCTCACCAGGAAATTTAGGTAAACTAATTTTTTCCCTAGTACAGCAGACACACTGTATACTTCCATACCTTCAAGGTCAGCACGGTTTCTACGATATTTGCGAAGCATCTCCTGCCAGTAACTTGGCGGATGGCTGCAGCCTTAACAGTTGTTAATTGCAAAGTGCTGCAGAATATGTTGGCGCTATATAAATAAAATTAAGTTCTGCTCTGATGGAATAATGAAGGTTGCAAGGACCAGTGGCTGCAGTGATCAGGTGACATTATATCAAATGGCTAGGGAACACTAAGTGCTATTGATAAAGTGTTGCCTAGTAGTGGACAATCCCTTCTACGTGCAAAGCTTCATGGCTGTTGAATGGCTTTTTACACCATAATTAGACCAGTGGTACAAAACACTAGTCTTGTACCACTAGTGGTCCGACTAAATGGATTGTCCTCTAATGGACAAGCCTTCATTAATAGCCCTAATATTTATTTCTGAGCTAATAGGTGGATTGCACTATAAAATGAAGCGCTAAAGCACGTGAAGAAAATCATGTGGACTTGGCGACTGGATGCGTCAGGCTTGGCTACTATCATTACACTGACCATAAACAGAATAATAATCATTTTTATTTCTATAGCGCCAACATATTCCGCAGCACTTTACATTACTGAGGGGACTTGTACAAACAATGAAGACATTACAGAATAACACACCAAGAGGAGAGAGGGTCCGGCTCGCAAGCTTACAGTCGGTGCGGAAATAGGGGGGACATAAAAGGTAAATGGTAAAATATGCTTATATTCTACAATATAGCCATCAATGTAATAAACAGGGGATGCACATAAACAATGCATGAAGAGGTCACCAGCCAGTATGTGTATAGCACAGACATTGAGGGTTATTAACCCCTTAGTGAGAGCCAATTGGGTTTTTAATGACCAAACCAATTTTTACTCTTCTTACCACTGTCACTTTATGAAGTTATAGCTCTAGAACGCTTCAACATATCCCACTGATTCTGAGATTGTTTTTTCATGAAAATTTACTTCATGGTAGTGGCAAAATTTCTTTGCGTTTATTTATGAAAAAAAAAAAACAGAAATTTGGCAATAATTTTGAAAATTTTGCCATTTTCAATCTTTTAATTTCTGTGCCCTTAAATCAGTGAGAGGTGTCACACAAAAAAGTTAATAAATAACATTTCCCACATGTCTACTTTATATCAGCACAATTTTGGAAACATTTTTTTTGTTAGCACTTTTTAAGGGGTAAAATTTGACCAGCAATTTCTCATTTTTCCAACAAAATTTACAAAACAAATTTTTAGGGGCTACCTCACATTTGAAGTGAGTTTGGGGGGGGGGGGTCAAAATATCAGAAAATACCCAAAAGTGACACCATTCTAAAAACTGCACCCCTCAAGGTGCACGAAACCACATTCAAAAAGTTTGTTACCCTTCAGGTGCTTCACAAGAACTAAAACAATGTGGAAGGAAAAAATGATCATTTTACTTTTTCACAAAAAGTTTACTTGGGAACCAATTTTTTTTATTTTCACAAGGGTATCAAGAGAAAAAAAACGTAAAATCTATTTCTCGGAGCGATCATTGGTGGACACAGGAACCATGGGTGTATGCTGCTGCCACTAGGAGGCTGACACTATGCATATAAAAAAAGGTTGGCTCCTCCTCTGCAGTATACACCCCACCGACTGGCACCAAACTAATCAGTTAGTGAGAAAGCAGTAGGAGAATAAAATGACAGAAAAAACATCAAAACAGACAACTCAACCATAACAACCAGAAGAAAGGACAGGAGTTGTAACAAAAACATATGGGAGGGTGCTGTGTCCCCCAATGAGAGCTCCGAGAAACAGATTTTACGGTAAGCAACCAAAATCCTATTTTCTCAATCGCTTCATTAGGGGACACAGGAACCATGGGACGTCCCAAAGCAGTCCCTGAGACGGGAAAAAAATGGCAGGAAACTCCATTCAGGCCGGTGGCGTCCCCAATGCCGTCTGCAAGATCCTTCTGCCTAGGCTGGCGTCCGCCGAAGCGTAGGTGTGGACCCTGTAAAATTTGGCAAACGTGTGGATGGAAGACCAGGCTGCCGCTTTGCAAAGCTGTAGGGTGGATGCCCCATGGTGTACCGCCCAGGAGGCGCCTACTGCCCGGGTGGAATGAGCCTTGATCCCAGGGGGAGGCACTCTGTTCTTCACCCGGTAAGCCTCCAATATTGCAGTCCTAATCCAACGCGCAATCGTAGCCTTGGAGGCCGGCAGGCCTCTTCGAGCCCCGTCTGGAATGACGAACAGGAGATCAGACTTCCTGAAGGATGTAGTCCTTTCCAGATAGATCCTCACTGCCCTGACCAGGTCCAGCCTGTTCAAAGAGCGCTCCAGAGAGTGAGTCGGACAGAAGGAAGGCAGGACAATATCCACATTCAAGTGAAAAGTGGATACCACCTTGGGAAGAAAGGAAGGTGGAGGCCGCAACACAATCTTATCCTGGTGAAGAACCAGGAAAGGGGGGCGACAAGACAGAGCCACTAATTCTGAAACCCGTCTGATAGACGTGATCGCTACGAGAAAGGCCACTTTCCAGGACAAAACCGAGAGGGGGACCTCTCTGAGAGGTTCAAAGGGAGCACTCCTCATAACCTCCAGCACGAGATTGAGATCCCAGGGATCAACAGGACTCGTATGCGCCACTCCCCGAAGGAAAGTCTTGACTTGAGAACAGGATGCTAAGGACCTCTGAAACAGGATAGAAAGGGCTGATACCTGCCCTTTTAGAGTGGCAAGAGAGAGGCCAGAGTCCAGTCCCGCTTGGAGAAAAGCCAAGACTGCTGGGAGCGACAACTTCATTGGCGGGATGAAATTGGACTCACACCAGCGAAAATAGGCCTTCCAGGTTCGATGATAGACTCTAGAGGACGAAGGTTTCCTGGCCTGGATCATGGTGCGAATCACCCGATCGGAGAGTCCGGATGCTCTCAATATCGCGGTCTCAACAGCCACGCCGTCAAATTGAGCGACCGAGAACTCAGGTGGCAGATCGGACCCTGTGACAGAAGATCTGGCCTGTCTGGGAGTCTCCAGGTGGCGTCCGCCAGAAGATTGACGATGTCTGCGAACCTAGACCTCCTGGGCCAATCTGGGGCAATCCGAATGACCGGCACCCCTTCCGCCTTGATCTTCTTCAGCAATTTGGGAAGAAGGGGAAGGGGAGGGAATAGGTAGGGAAGAGCAAACTGCGACCAGGGAATGGCCAGAGCATCGGTGTCCAACGCGAGAGGGTCGCGGGACCTGGAGACGAACCGTGGAACCTTCCTGTTCAGCCGGGACGTCATGAGGTCCACATCTAGAGGTCCACATCTAGAGGCCCCCATCGAAGACAGATCTGATGGAAGACGTCCATATGCAGGGACCATTCTCCTGCCGCGAGACCCTCGCGGCTGAGGAAGTCGGCGACCCAGTTGTCCACGCCGGAGATATGCACAGCGGATATTGCCGGAACCGTCGCCTCCACCCAAAGAAGGATCCTGGACACCTCAGCCATTGCCAGGGAACTTCTGGTCCCTCCTTGGTGATTGACTTTCGCGACGGCCGTGGCATTGTCCGTCTGAATTCTGACCGGCAGGCCCCTGAGAAGCGCTTGCCAGTGACGGAGGGAGAGAAAGATGGCCCTGATTTCGAGGATGTTGATCAGTAGGGAGGATTCCTGTGCCGACCAACGAACCTGAGCCGTCAGGTGGCGAAAAACTGCCCCCCCCAGCCCAGAAGGCTTGCGTCCGTCGTTATGAAGGGAGTCTGCCATTACAAGAAGAGCACAGAAAGTATCTGACCAGAGTGGTGGAGGAAGAGGAAGGTGGAGGGCAAGCAGGCTCTCCCTTGTGCTTAGGCATGGTGAAACAATCCCACTAACTGATGTCAGAAAGTTGGGGGACAGAAAGGAGAGTGTCAGCTCTGCAGGGCAGAGCAACGCACGGTTTTCTATGTGCTGCTCTTCAGGTGTGACGAGGCAGCAGTCCGAGGCTCTGAGAGGAGATGACCTGCGCACTAGCCGAAGATGGCGACTAGCAGAGGACCCAGCATAGGAAAAAGCACACGCTGCTGAGAAAACCCGCTCTTAGTGGACGAAGAGGGTGCGGAGAAAAGCGCAGTGATCTGGGGGCAATAAGGCTGCGGCTCCAGCCCACAATAACGCTGGGAGAGGTGGGCGGAGCCTAAGGCAGCGCTGGGAGGAAGGATGGGCGGGAGAAAAGCCCGCCCGGAAGCTAGAGGGAAGGGGGGTTGAGCTGGCAAGAAACTAGGCCCGAGGTGAAGCCGGGGGCTCAATTAGAAATCGCGGCCGCCGATGGGGGGGGGGGGGGGCGACGCGGAGGACACCCGATCGCACACCAAGGACCCCACACAAGGAGCCGCAATACAAGGGCCCCCACAAGGGCGCACAGTGGCCCGACTAGGCGCCTGGAGCTGCAAGGTGGCCCCAAAGAAGGAGATGCTCGGGCCCATAAAATGCTGCCTCTGATCCCCCGGGTGAGCCCAAAGGAAGGGGAGAAGGACTCTCCCTGATCGCTAACTTTACCCCTGACTCTGCCCTATAATGATCCTTTTTTCTTTTTTTAAGTCTTCTTTTCTTCTGTCTTCTCTCGTATCTAGGGGAAAGAAGGACAGTACCTCTGACGAGTGTCGGACGTCCGGCATCCGGTTGTAGGACGTCCGTGTCTCCTCCACCGACAGGCTCTGGTGGGCGAGTAGGTGGGAGAGGGAGGCAGGCCCGGGTCTTCCTTCCTTTTCCAGATCACCTAAACACACGTCCGTGTTAGGGATCTTCTTTGGTGTCCTGCCGAGAGAACAGACATATGAGGATACGGGGTGGCAGTACACGTCGTACTCAGTCTCTGCGTTGGAGTACAGTAGTGACTGTTCACACTGTATCCCTCCGGAAAAAAACTGAAAAAGAACGACGCACACTAGGTAGATATGGGTCTCAATAGAGACCCATGTCCACCACCTACTGACACTAAGCTAAAACTGATTAGCTTGGTGCCAGTCAGTGGGGTGTATACTGCAGGGGAGGAGCCAACCTTTTTTTTATATGCATAGTGTCAGCCTCCTAGTGGCAGCAGCATACACCCATGGTTCCTGTGTCCCCCAATGAAGCGATCGAGAAATGGACAATATTTGTTGTGCCATTTCTCCTGAGTATGCCAATAACCCGTATGTGGGGGGAAAGCCACTGTTTGGGTGCATGCCAAGGCTCAGAAGGGAGGGAGCACAGTTTGTCTTTTTGAACGCAAAATTGTCTAAACAGTGGAACCTCCCAATTCTAACACTAACCCTAACCCCAACTTTAGCCCAACCCTAGCTATAAGCCAAACTATAACCCTAACGCTAACGTAAAAATGGAAATAATTTTTTTTATTTTTCTCTAAGTGGGTGATGAAGGGGGGTTTGATTTACTATTTTTTATTTTGCTCACTGTAATAGGGTTTATCACAGTGATCAAAATGAATCAATAGGAAAAAATTCCTATTGTTGACGGGTGCCGGCCGGCAGTTCTCGGCGGGCGCACTGCGCTCGCCATTGTCTTCCCAGAAGAAGACGCCACCGGCCGGGGGACATTACGGGGGATGCTGGAGGGTCCAGGGACACTGGAGGTACCGGGGGAGGGTAACAGGAGACCGCATTTCTCTCTTCTCTGATGTGCGATCACATCAGGAGAAAGAAATTAAATGGAATTAGACTTACCGGTAATTCGGTTTCTAATAATATACCACGACAGCACACAGGATGATGTCATCTTATCCTAATAGGGACAGGAAACACAAAAGAGGTCAAATAGCCCCTCCTACCTCCATTCCACAGTGTTTTTCCTGTCCCTATATGTATGAAGGCGTCATCCTCGGTGCTCTGTGCCGGTGGCACAGACCAGACAGTTACCTTGGTCGGGCAGCTGGAGATCGGTCAATTTCAACCTCACTCTCCTGGATGCTGCTCCAGTCTCCTCAGGATGTATGCCCCCGGTCCGCACCTCAGGGTAAGGTCCGGGGAGTTCTTGGGCGGGAGGCCTCTCTGAGCTCTCCGTGCCCATCTCCTTCCCCCTGCTCCAGCTGTCGGACAGCTGTGCTCCAACGAGGCCTCCTTCTGGCTTACCTCGCTGTAAGTTCCGCGGTCTCGGTGGCCAGAAGAGACGCGAGACGGGAAGGGGTGGGATTTACCCATGCTGTCGTAGTAGGCTATTAGAAACCGAATTACCAGTAAGTCTAATTCCATTTTCTCTAATAACCCCTCACGACAGCACACAGGAGGAATACCAAAGACTAATGCATTTAGGGAGGGACAACTACCTGGAGAAATTTTCTCCCAAATGATAGATCTGTGACGGATGTTAGGTTAAATCTATAATGCTTGATAAAGATATGGACAGACGATCAGGTAGTGGCTCTGCATATCTGCTCGATGGAGGTGCTGGCTCTTTCCGCCCAGGAAACTGCCACTGCTCTGGTGGAATGAGCTGTGAACTTTTCTGGCGGCATGAGATTCTGAATCTGGTAAGTTTCGATAATTGCGCTCTTGATCCAATTCACCATTGTAGTCTTGGATACCTTCTTTCCCCTATTATGCCCATAGGGTTGAATAAACAGGTTCTTATCTTTTCTCCATTCCCTGGTTATGTGGAGATAATGTAAGGGTACCGTCACACTAAGCGACGCAACAGTGATCCCGACAACGATACGACCTGGCAGGGATCGTTGCTGCGTCGCTATGTGGTCGCTGGTGAGATGCCAAACAGTCAGATCTTCCCAACGACGCAGCAACGAACGGCGAACCGTAGCGACCTGTGTGACGATGTGTCGCCTATGTGTCTCAGTGCTGAGTTGCTAGTGAGACCGTTGGTAAAAGGTGTCAAACACACCGATGCATGCTACCCAGCGGGATCTCAACGACCAAAGAAAGGTCCAGGCATTTCTGACACGACGAGCGATCTCACAGCAGGGGGCCTGATCACTGGTACGTGTCAAACTTAGCGAGATCGTTAGCGACTCAGCAGCGATCTCGCTAGCGATCTCGCTTAGTGTGACGGGGGCTTAAGACCGCTCTCCTTACGTCAAGAGTGGAAATAATCTTCCTTGATTTTTGGATACTGGCAAAGAGAAGGTATTATGTCCTGATTTATGTGGAAATCTGAAACCACCTTAGGTAGAAATGAGGGACCCAGATGGAATACTGGCCGGTCCTCCAATATTCTCAAGTAGGGCTCTTCTATTGAGAGAGCCTGTAACTCCCCCACTCGTCTGGCCGTTGTAATTGCTACCAGGAATGCTGTCTTTCAGGACAACCTGTCCAACATCACCGCAGGAATTGGGCTCAAATGGTGGGAGCGTTAAACCTTTCAGGACGATGTTGAGGTTCCAAGCAGGGACCCAAGTGATTGCTCTCGGACGGAGTCGTGTGGCCACTGTCATGAACTGCTTTATCCACCGGTGTTCTGCAAGGGCCTGGTCAAAGTATGAGCTCAACGCTGCCACTTGTACTTTAACACCTTAGGGCCCCGTCTCACATAGCGAGATCGTTACCGAGATCGCTGCTAAACAGCGATCTCAGCAGCGATCTCGCTATGTCTGACACGTACCAGCGATCAGCCCCTGCTGTGAATCGCTGGTCGTGTCAGAAATGCAAGGACTTTTTTTTTTTTTTTTTAATCGCTGGTCTCCCACTGGCCAGCACGCATCGCTGCGTGTGACAGGCAGGAGACCAGCGATCTCCTGGTAACCAAGGTAAACATCGGGTTTCCAGGCGAGGGGCTGTGCTTGGAAACCCGATGTGTACCTTGGATACCAGCGTGCTACTGCAGGGGAGCTGGTAACCTAGGCGACGTTACCCGCAGTGTTGCTGTCCTGATCGCTGCCTATTTGGCAGCTCAGCAGCGATCATGTAGCGACACACCCGCGATTATTCAAATCTGACCAGTGTCACTATGTGGTAATAACTCTAGAACGATTCAACACATCTCATTGATTTTGAGACTATTTTATTCGTGACACATTGTAGCTTATGTTAATAATAAATTTATGTCAATATTTCTGCATTTATTTATAAAAATATCAGAAATTTGTCAAAAAATTCCAAAAATTAGAAATTTTGAAACTTTGAATGATTATCCCTTTAATCCAGATAGGCATACCACATAGTCATTAAACAACATTTCCCTTGTGTCTGCTTTACATCAGCATCATTTTTGAAAGACGGATTTTGGTAAGACCTTACCTTTAAAATCCTTTTC